>CAXIES010000381.1:0-20474 GCA_964023965.1 Melinopterus prodromus
CTCTACTCCCGCTCCGCGCCGACGGACGGGTGGCGATCGGTATATTTCCCCGCTCGAAGACAAAAAATTTCAAAAATTTCAGCAGAGAGCGCTGGACGGAACTTTTGAAAGAAAAAAAAATTTTTCAAAAAAAAAATTTTTCAAAAAAAAAAATTTCTGAAATTTTGCAGAGAGCGCTGGCCGGGACTTATAGGCGAAAAAGAAAATTTCAAGAAAATCTTTTATGGGGCCGTTGACGGCGCGAGCGCGGTCGGCTGGACTCCGGCGGCGCGCTCGATCGACAGCGCGGGTCTCCCGTCGTCGAGCGGGGCGAAATGTACCGAGCGCTACCCGGCCGGCGACGGCGCGCGGGCGGTCGGCTGGACTCCGGCGGCGCGCTCGATCGACAGCGCGAGTCTCCCGTCGTCGAGCGGGGCGAAATGTACCGAGCGCTACCCGGCCGGCGACGGCGCGCGGGCGGTCGGCTGGACTACGGCGGCGCGCTCGATCGACATCCAGCGCCACCCGAAAGACAAAATTTCCAAAATCCAAAAATTTCAGCAGAGAGCGCTGGACGGAACTTTTGAAAGAAAAAAAAAATTTTCAAAAAAAAAATTTTTCAAAAAAAAAAATTTCTAAAATTTTGCAGAGAGCGCTGGCCGGGACTTATAGGCGAAAAAGAAAATTTCAAGAAAATCTTTTATGGGGCCGTTGACGGCGCGAGCGCGGTCGGCTGGACTCCGGCGGCGCGCTCGATCGACAGCGCGGGTCTCCCGTCGTCGAGCGGGGCGAAATGTACCGAGCGCTACCCGGCCGGCGACGGCGCGCGGGCGGTCGGCTGGACTCCGGCGGCGCGCTCGATCGACAGCGCGAGTCTCCCGTCGTCGAGCGGGGCGAAATGTACCGAGCGCTACCCGGCCGGCGACGGCGCGCGGGCGGTCGGCTGGACTACGGCGGCGCGCTCGATCGACATCCAGCGCCACCCGAAAGACAAAATTTCCAAAATCCAAAAATTTCAGCAGAGAGCGCTGGACGGAACTTTTGAAAGAAAAAAAAAATTTTCAAAAAAAAAATTTTTCAAAAAAAAAAATTTCTAAAATTTTGCAGAGAGCGCTGGCCGGGACTTATAGGCGAAAAAGAAAATTTCAAGAAAATCTTTTATGGGGCCGTTGACGGCGCGAGCGCGGTCGGCTGGACTCCGGCGGCGCGCTCGATCGACAGCGCGGGTCTCCCGTCGTCGAGCGGGGCGAAATGTACCGAGCGCTACCCGGCCGGCGACGGCGCGCGGGCTGTCGGCTGGACTCCGGCGGCGCGCTCGATCGACAGCGCGGGTCTCCCGTCGTCGAGCGGGGCGAAATCTACCGAGCGCTACCCGGCCGGCGACGGCGCGCGGGCGGTCGGCTGGACTCCGGCGGCGCGCTCGATCGACAGCGCGAGTCTCCCGTCGTCGAGCGGGGCGAAATGTACCGAGCGCTACCCGGCCGGCGACGGCGCGCGGGCGGTCGGCTGGACTACGGCGGCGCGCTCGATCGACATCCAGCGCCACCCGAAAGACAAAATTTCCAAAATTCAAAAATTTCAGCAGAGAGCGCTGGACGGAACTTTTGAAAGAAAAAAAAATTTTCAAAAAAAAAATTTTTCAAAAAAAAAATTTCTGAAATTTTGCAGAGAGCGCTGGCCGGGACTTATAGGCGAAAAAGAAAATTTCAAGAAAATCTTTTATGGGGCCGTTGACGGCGCGAGCGCGGTCGGCTGGACTCCGGCGGCGCGCTCGATCGACAGCGCGGGTCTCCCGTCGTCGAGCGGGGCGAAATGTACCGAGCGCTACCCGGCCGGCGACGGCGCGCGGGCTGTCGGCTGGACTCCGGCGGCGCGTTCGATCGACAGCGCGGGTCTCCCGTCGTCGAGCGGGGCGAAATCTACCGAGCGCTACCCGGCCGGCGACGGCGCGCGGGCGGTCGGCTGGACTCCGGCGGCGCGCTCGATCGACAGCGCGAGTCTCCCGTCGTCGAGCGGGGCGAAATGTACCGAGCGCTACCCGGCCGGCGACGGCGCGCGGGCGGTCGGCTGGACTACGGCGGCGCGCTCGATCGACATCCAGCGCCACCCGAAAGACAAAATTTCCAAAATCCAAAAATTTCAGCAGAGAGCGCTGGACGGAACTTTTGAAAGAAAAAAAAAATTTTCAAAAAAAAAATTTTTCAAAAAAAAAAATTTCTAAAATTTTGCAGAGAGCGCTGGCCGGGACTTATAGGCGAAAAAGAAAATTTCAAGAAAATCTTTTATGGGGCCGTTGACGGCGCGAGCGCGGTCGGCTGGACTCCGGCGGCGCGCTCGATCGACAGCGCGGGTCTCCCGTCGTCGAGCGGGGCGAAATGTACCGAGCGCTACCCGGCCGGCGACGGCGCGCGGGCTGTCGGCTGGACTCCGGCGGCGCGCTCGATCGACAGCGCGGGTCTCCCGTCGTCGAGCGGGGCGAAATCTACCGAGCGCTACCCGGCCGGCGACGGCGCGCGGGCGGTCGGCTGGACTCCGGCGGCGCGCTCGATCGACAGCGCGAGTCTCCCGTCGTCGAGCGGGGCGAAATGTACCGAGCGCTACCCGGCCGGCGACGGCGCGCGGGCGGTCGGCTGGACTACGGCGGCGCGCTCGATCGACATCCAGCGCCACCCGAAAGACAAAATTTCCAAAATCCAAAAATTTCAGCAGAGAGCGCTGGACGGAACTTTTGAAAGAAAAAAAAATTTTCAAAAAAAAAAATTTCTGAAATTTTGCAGAGAGCGCTGGCCGGGACTTATAGGCGAAAAAGAAAATTTCAAGAAAATCTTTTATGGGGCCGTTGACGGCGCGAGCGCGGTCGGCTGGACTCCGGCGGCGCGCTCGATCGACAGCGCGGGTCTCCCGTCGTCGAGCGGGGCGAAATGTACCGAGCGCTACCCGGCCGGCGACGGCGCGCGGGCTGTCGGCTGGACTCCGGCGGCGCGTTCGATCGACAGCGCGGGTCTCCCGTCGTCGAGCGGGGCGAAATCTACCGAGCGCTACCCGGCCGGCGACGGCGCGCGGGCGGTCGGCTGGACTCCGGCGGCGCGCTCGATCGACAGCGCGAGTCTCCCGTCGTCGAGCGGGGCGAAATGTACCGAGCGCTACCCGGCCGGCGACGGCGCGCGGGCGGTCGGCTGGACTACGGCGGCGCGCTCGATCGACATCCAGCGCCACCCGAAAGACAAAATTTCCAAAATCCAAAAATTTCAGCAGAGAGCGCTGGACGGAACTTTTGAAAGAAAAAAAAAATTTTCAAAAAAAAAATTTTTCAAAAAAAAAAATTTCTAAAATTTTGCAGAGAGCGCTGGCCGGGACTTATAGGCGAAAAAGAAAATTTCAAGAAAATCTTTTATGGGGCCGTTGACGGCGCGAGCGCGGTCGGCTGGACTCCGGCGGCGCGCTCGATCGACAGCGCGGGTCTCCCGTCGTCGAGCGGGGCGAAATGTACCGAGCGCTACCCGGCCGGCGACGGCGCGCGGGCTGTCGGCTGGACTCCGGCGGCGCGCTCGATCGACAGCGCGGGTCTCCCGTCGTCGAGCGGGGCGAAATCTACCGAGCGCTACCCGGCCGGCGACGGCGCGCGGGCGGTCGGCTGGACTCCGGCGGCGCGCTCGATCGACAGCGCGAGTCTCCCGTCGTCGAGCGGGGCGAAATGTACCGAGCGCTACCCGGCCGGCGACGGCGCGCGGGCGGTCGGCTGGACTCCGGCGGCGCGCTCGATCGACAGCGCGAGTCTCCCGTCGTCGAGCGGGGCGAAATGTACCGAGCGCTACCCGGCCGGCGACGGCGCGCGGGCGGTCGGCTGGACTACGGCGGCGCGCTCGATCGACATCCAGCGCCACCCGAAAGACAAAATTTCCAAAATCCAAAAATTTCAGCAGGGAGCGCTGGACGGAACTTTTGAAAGAAAAAAAAATTTTCAAAAAAAAAAATCCAAAAATTTAGCAGAGAGCGCCGGAGAGAACATTTGAAAGAAAAAAAAATTTCCAAAAAAAAAAAAAATTTTCAAAAAAAAAATATTTCCAAAATTTCGAACTCGACCCGGACGGGGACCAAGGCGAAAAGTGCGATAAGTCCGCGCGAGCGTCGGCGGTATCCGTTCGAGCGAGCCGGGAGCGACCCGTACTAGCGTTTCGCAACCCGTACTCGGTCCGTTGCGCTTATATAGGGAGAGGTGAGTCCGCGACGGCTAACGCCGTCCGGTTCCGCTCGATCCCGTTTAGTTGCGACGAGTCGACAGTCTTGGTATTAGTAAACGATAAAGATGCTCCCTGCCGGGCCGCACGCGTTGTTGACTTTGATCTGCTGGTGGCTAGAGAGCGCCTCGGTAAGCTTCGTTCGCGAAGAACCGGCGTTCGCCATTAGAGACGAGAGTTTTAATTGACGCTGTGCGGTTTAACCGAAAGGTTGCGTTCCCACATATCGCCGCCAAGCGCTCGTAACCGTAACATTAGCGATTGCCACAGCATGCCCGCGGACGACGCTGACTTTCGCAGTTAGCGTTGTACACCTTATGCGGGCGCACTTAAATCTCGGAGGCGTCCTCTGGACGTCGTCCACAAATATGCAACGACTCGCCTCGTACCGAGCGTGAGAGCGCGGCACGACAGTTTTCCGAAACGCGCGCTCAGACCGCGTACCATGTCGCTTTCAATCTAGCGAAGGGTGTTTCTGGGAATGTTGAAGCCGTTCGCGGACGAGATTCCGCGTTATAAATTATTCTCTTTAGAACTGCTGCGGGCGGTCATGTCGTCAAGTAAACGTCGTCCTATTTCGACGTCGGCGCATCCTGCTCCACTGTGCGTGAAATGTGTGGTCGGCGCGCGCTCGTCGCTGCCGACTGATTTCGACACGGTCAGTTTTTGCTATATATTGTAATATGTAGTAGTATACTTCCGGGCCGGGCGAGAAGACAGACCGCCGCCGCTCTCGCAGCGGCGTGACGATTCTGCTCCGCCCTCGGCTCGCCGGAGGTGCGACTGTTCTCTCGATCTGCGTTACGCCAGGTCGGCGCGTTACCATCGGTGCGCGTCTTCCGAACGTGGCCGCGGACGGGTGACAGCTCCCTGGTTGATCCTGCCAGTAGTCATATGCTTGTCTCAAAGATTAAGCCATGCATGTCTCAGTACAAGCCAAATTAAGGTGAAACCGCGAAAGGCTCATTAAATCAGTTATGGTTCCTTAGATCGTACCCACATTTACTTGGATAACTGTGGTAATTCTAGAGCTAATACATGCAAACAGAGCTCCGACCGGAGACGGAAGGAGCGCTTTTATTAGATCAAAACCAATCGGCGTCGGGTTCGCCCGTCGTCGTACACCTTGGTGACTCTGAATAACTTTTTGCTGATCGCACGGTCTCGCACCGGCGACGCATCTTTCAAATGTCTGCCTTATCAACTGTCGATGGTAGGTTCTGCGCCTACCATGGTTGTAACGGGTAACGGGGAATCAGGGTTCGATTCCGGAGAGGGAGCCTGAGAAACGGCTACCACATCCAAGGAAGGCAGCAGGCGCGCAAATTACCCACTCCCGGCACGGGGAGGTAGTGACGAAAAATAACGATACGGGACTCATCCGAGGCCCCGTAATCGGAATGAGTACACTCTAAACCCTTTAACGAGGATCAATTGGAGGGCAAGTCTGGTGCCAGCAGCCGCGGTAATTCCAGCTCCAATAGCGTATATTAAAGTTGTTGCGGTTAAAAAGCTCGTAGTCGAATTTGTGTCCCGCGCCGCCGGTTCATCGCTCGCGGTGTTAACTGGCGTGTCCGCGGGACGTCCTGCCGGTGGGCTTAGCCTCTCGGGGCGGCCCAATCTCAATCCCACCGCGGTGCTCTTCATTGAGTGTCGAGGTGGGCCGGCACGTTTACTTTGAACAAATTAGAGTGCTTAAAGCAGGCTAAAATTTCGCCTGAATACTGTGTGCATGGAATAATGGAATAGGACCTCGGTTCTATTTTGTTGGTTTTCGGAACCCCGAGGTAATGATTAATAGGAACGGATGGGGGCATTCGTATTGCGACGTTAGAGGTGAAATTCTTGGATCGTCGCAAGACGGACAGAAGCGAAAGCATTTGCCAAAAACGCTTTCATTGATCAAGAACGAAAGTTAGAGGTTCGAAGGCGATCAGATACCGCCCTAGTTCTAACCATAAACGATGCCAGCTAGCGATCCGCCGACGTTCCTCCGATGACTCGGCGGGCAGCTTCCGGGAAACCAAAGCTTTTGGGTTCCGGGGGAAGTATGGTTGCAAAGCTGAAACTTAAAGGAATTGACGGAAGGGCACCACCAGGAGTGGAGCCTGCGGCTTAATTTGACTCAACACGGGAAACCTCACCAGGCCCGGACACCGGAAGGATTGACAGATTGAGAGCTCTTTCTTGATTCGGTGGGTGGTGGTGCATGGCCGTTCTTAGTTGGTGGAGCGATTTGTCTGGTTAATTCCGATAACGAACGAGACTCTAGCCTGCTAACTAGGCGTATTTTCGACATCTCAAAGGTCCGCCGACCCGGCGCTCGCGTCGCGGTCGTGCGCGATTTTTACTGTCGGCGTACAATTAATTCTTCTTAGAGGGACAGGCGGCTTCTAGCCGCACGAGATTGAGCAATAACAGGTCTGTAATGCCCTTAGATGTTCTGGGCCGCACGCGCGCTACACTGAAGGAATCAGCGTGTCTTCCCTGGCCGAACGGCCCGGGTAACCCGCTGAACCTCCTTCGTGCTAGGGATTGGGGCTTGCAATTGTTCCCCATGAACGAGGAATTCCCAGTAAGCGCGAGTCATAAGCTCGCGTTGATTACGTCCCTGCCCTTTGTACACACCGCCCGTCGCTACTACCGATTGAATGATTTAGTGAGGTCTTCGGACCGGTGCGCGGTGGCGTTTCGACGTCGCCGATGATGCTGGGAAGATGACCAAACTTGATCATTTAGAGGAAGTAAAAGTCGTAACAAGGTTTCCGTAGGTGAACCTGCGGAAGGATCATTAACGAATGTTTATAAAACATTACGTACAATTAATTAATACGATGCACGGATCGATATTAATAATGAATGAATATTAATGGCGCCCTCGGCCGACCACGTCTACGACGGCGGTCGCGTCGGCCGTACGAGCGCCGGTCGAACTGATTCGAACTGTTAAGGACTAACGAAGTCCGAGGCGTCGGCCGACCCGCGAGGGTCGGCACGCCGGAAGTCAGGTACCTAGTCGAGAGGTCCGATGACGAGAGCGCCCCCCGTGCCGCTCAGGCCGAGAGATACTGCGTACGTAAAAGCGCCGCCGGCAGCCACCGCGCAGCCGGCTCGGCGCTCCGCGCCTCGGAGTTTGAGTTTTTAAGTGTCACAACCACGGGTGAATGCGACGCTCCCGCCGGCCCCGACGGTCAGGGCACAGCGAGCTAATGCGCGCGTCCCAGTCTTGTCGTCGTGCGTCGCGCCGTCGTCGCGGTCGTATAGCGGCCGCCGGACCCCAGCGCCCCGAAACCGGCCCCGGCCTCCCTTGTCGGAGGTGCAGAGGAACGCCGGCGGAGCGCGGCGGACGGTCCGGTCGGTCATGTCGTGTACGACCGACGTCGGTCCGCAGCGTAAATTAATGAAGACGAGTGCGTCGCGCCGTCGTCGCGGTCGTATAGCGGCCGCCGGACCCCAGCGCCCCGAATCCGGCCCCGGCCTCCCTTGTCGGAGGTTCAGTGGCACGCCGGCGGAGCGCGGCGGACGGTCCGGTCGGTCATGTCGTGTACGACCGACGTCGGCCCGCAGCGTAGATTGATAAAGACGAGTGCGTCGCGCCGTCGTCGCGGTCGTATAGCGGCCGCCGGACCCCAGCGCCCCGAATCCGGCCCCGGCCTCCCTTGTCGGAGGTGCAGTGGCACGCCGGCGGAGCGCGGCGGATGGTCCGGTCGGTCATGTCGTGTACGACCGACGTCGGTCCGCGTCGCAGATTAATAAAGACGAAGACTGCGCGCAAAGGTGCTCGCACCGCCCGAAGGTGGTCGAAGGATATTCGCCTGACTAACGGAACGTTCGTCCCCGCGTACCGCGCGCCCCTCGAAAGGGGGGAGCGATCTGAGTACGGGAGCCGCGCAGGACGAACGCGTCTCGGACTTTACGTCCGCTCTGCGAAGTCAAACACCTCTCGTTCTAGCAACGTGTAAGCGTGCAAAACTTTGCGTAAGTGTAAAACCGATTAAACGCAGTACCGCGGACAGAGAGTCGCTGGTTAACTGTATGAAAGATTACCCTGAACGGTGGATCACTTGGCTCGTGGGTCGATGAAGAACGCAGCTAATTGCGCGTCAACTTGTGAACTGCAGGACACTTGAACATCGACATTTCGAACGCACATTGCGGTCCTCGGATACTGTTCCTGGACCACTCCTGGCTGAGGGTCGTTTCAATTTCCACGACTGCCGGGTCGGCGTACCGCCGATAACGCGAAGGCCCCCCCATGTGGTGCGCGCGCGCAGTACACGCTCCCAATCGTGTGAGCGGAACGCGCGCCGTACGTACGGGGCGTCGGTCAAGCGCGAAAAGCGGACGGCCGCCGAGGCAAGAATCTGAGCGCTCGCGCACGAGCCGCCCCCCGATACCGCGAGCGCGCCATCGCGCTCGACGTCGGGGCGGCGCGCTAACGCGTCGCTTTAAACTATCGAACGATATAATCATTCGAGCCGACCGCCATCCGCGTACCGGTAAACGATGCCCGGGCGACGCGCCGGTCGACGTGTCCGAGTGTGAATCCCCCCGCCACCGAGATTCGTCCGGGGCGGCGCGAGGTATTCGTCCGACGTCCGATCGCGCGCGTTTAGCCCGAAGGATCCCGTTGCCTACGCGGCCTGTCGGCTATCGAAAGAAACCAATGAACGCGACCTCAGAGCAGGTGAGACTACCCGCTGAATTTAAGCATATTACTAAGCGGAGGAAAAGAAACTAACTAGGATTCCCTTAGTAGCGGCGAGCGAACAGGGAAGAGCCCAGCACCGAATCCCGCGTCCGGAGACGGACGCCGGGAAATGTGGTGTTAGGGAGGATCCGTTATCCCGAGGTAGCGCGGCGCGCCCAAGTCCTTCTTGAACGGGGCCACTTACCCAGAGAGGGTGCCAGGCCCGTAGCTGGCCGCCGCATGCCGCGGGAGGGTCTCTCCTCAGAGTCGGGTTGCTTGAGAGTGCAGCCCTAAGTGGGTGGTAAACTCCATCTAAGGCTAAATATTACCACGAGACCGATAGCGAACAAGTACCGTGAGGGAAAGTTGAAAAGAACTTTGAAGAGAGAGTTCAAGAGTACGTGAAACCGTTCAGGGGTAAACCTGAGAAACCCGAAAGGTCGAAAGGGGAGATTCAGACGCGTCTCTCGGAAAGTTCGCGAGCAACGGGCGTTGCGACGCGTGGCGTTCGCGCCGCGCGCGCCGCCCGTGGCCGTCGGACTCCGAACGCGTGCACTTCTCCTCCTGTAGGACGTCGTGACCCGTTGGGCGTCGGCCTAAGGCCCGCGGTGGAGCCCGCGCGCACCTCGGTGCGTTCGGACCCGCGGTGTCCCGGCCGGCCCGACCGACGGTAAAACTATGGCGCGGGGCCGCGACTTGTTCGCGTCCGGCACGTCGCAAGCGCGGACGGCAAACCTGGCATCCGGACCTAGCGCCGGATCCGGGCCCGCCCGGCTGTTGGCGGCGTTGTCCTCGGACAGACCCTGCACACGCCAGTCCACGGCGCTATAGCTTTGGGTACTTTCAGGACCCGTCTTGAAACACGGACCAAGGAGTCTAGCATGTGCGCGAGTCATTGGGACTAAACTAAACCTAAAGGCGCAATGAAAGTGAAGGTTCGCCTCGCGCGAACCGAGGGAGGATGGGCCGGCTCACGGACCGGCCCCGCACTCCCGGGGCGTCTCGTTCTCATCGCGAGAAGAGGCGCACCCAGAGCGTACACGCTGGGACCCGAAAGATGGTGAACTATGCCTGGTCAGGACGAAGTCAGGGGAAACCCTGATGGAGGTCCGTAGCGATTCTGACGTGCAAATCGATCGTCGGAACTGGGTATAGGGGCGAAAGACTAATCGAACCATCTAGTAGCTGGTTCCCTCCGAAGTTTCCCTCAGGATAGCTGGCGCTCGCCGCGTGCGAGTCTCATTCGGTAAAGCGAATGATTAGAGGCATTGGGGTCGAAACGACCTCAACCTATTCTCAAACTTTAAATGGGTGAGATCTCCGGCTTGCTTAAACTGTGAAGCCGCGAGATATCGGATCAGAGTGCCAAGTGGGCCACTTTTGGTAAGCAGAACTGGCGCTGTGGGATGAACCAAACGCCGAGTTAAAGCGCCCAAATCGACGCTTATGGGATACCATGAAAGGCGTTGGTAACTTAAGACAGCAGGACGGTGGCCATGGAAGTCGGAATCCGCCAAGGAGTGTGTAACAACTCACCTGCCGAAGTTACTAGCCCTGAAAATGGATGGCGCTGAAGCGTCGTGCTTATACTCGGCCGTCAGCGGCATGTGAGACGCGGTCCTCGCGGACCGGCGTCATGAAGCCCTGACGAGTAGGAGGGTCGCGGCGGTGTGCGCAGAAGGACAGGGCGTGAGCCCGTCTGGAGCCGCCGTCGGTGCAGATCTTGGTGGTAGTAGCAAATACTCCAGCGAGGCCCTGGAGGACTGACGTGGAGAAGGGTTTCGTGTGAACAGCCGTTGCACACGAGTCAGTCGATCCTAAGCCCTAGGCGAAAGCCGATGTTGATGTTGGTGTATCTACGTTTGCGTAGTAGTACGGCGGACGCGTCCGTGACGTAAGACGGAACCTTCGATCGAGCGCGCGCGCCAGCTGCGGCTCCTTCGTCGTCCCTGTCGTCGTCGTCGTCGTCGAACCGTCGCAGCGGGGGTCGAGTCTCGTTCCTGGGCGCAGGAGACGCGCACGCGGACTCTCGATCGCTCTCGCACGCACCGGAGGTTAGGATGGAGGAGGACCGGAACCGCCGCTTCAAGCGGCTCGGTTCCTCGGTCCGCCGGTATCATCCGCCGCCGGACGCGCGCGCACAGAGCGACGGGAGCGCGAGCGCGACCGCGCCATCACGCGAACGATGATTCCCCGCGCGCGACGTCGACACGCGACGCGCAGCGGTCATGACGAGCAGTGAGGCCGCGGCATTATTGGCCGCGCGCGCCGATCTTAGCGGTTCCAGCCGCGAGTATGCCGGCGCCGTACGTGCATAAAGAGGCACACACCCGTCGGGCGAAAGGGAATCCGGTTCCTATTCCGGAACCCGGCAGCGGAACCGTAATTAAGTCGGGCCCTCGAAAGAGTGTTCGTCGGGGCAACCCAAAATGACCTGGAGACGCCGTCGGGAGATCCGGGAAGAGTTTTCTTTTCTGCATAAGCGCTCGAGTTCCATGGAATCCTCTAGCAGGGAGATATGGTTTGGAGCGCGAAGAGCACCGCAGTTGCGGCGGTGTCCGGATCTTCCCCTCGGACCTTGAAAATCCAGGAGAGGGCCACGGTAGGTGTCGCGCCGGTTCGTACCCATATCCGCAGCAGGTCTCCAAGGTGAACAGCCTCTAGTCGATAGAATAATGTAGGTAAGGGAAGTCGGCAAATTGGATCCGTAACTTCGGGATAAGGATTGGCTCTGAGGATCGGGGCGCGTCGGGCTTGGTCGGGAAGCGGGTATCGGCTGACGTGCCGGGCCTGGGCGAGGTAAAAGTCGTTTCGGCGACCGGATCCGAGCTCGGTCCCGTGCCTTGGCCTCCCGCGGAACTTCCTTGCTGCGAGGCCCGGTCGGGGGTTCGCTCCTGGCCGGTGTCCTCTTCGGCCGCCATTCAACGATCAGCTCAGAACTGGCACGGACTGGGGGAATCCGACTGTCTAATTAAAACAAAGCATTGCGATGGCCCCTGCGGGTGTTGACGCAATGTGATTTCTGCCCAGTGCTCTGAATGTCAACGTGAAGAAATTCAAGCAAGCGCGGGTAAACGGCGGGAGTAACTATGACTCTCTTAAGGTAGCCTCGTTTTGATAACGAAAACGAGAGGGAGTAGAGCGAGACCGCCCTACCCTGCGGCCTGTCGACAAATCAACGAGAGGGAGTAGAGCAAAACCGCCCGACCCTGCGGCCTGTCGACAAATCAACGAGAGGGAGTAGAGCAAAACCGCCCGACCCTGCGGCCTGTCGACAAATCAACGAGAGGGAGTAGAGCGAAACCGCCCTACCCTGCGGCCTGTCGACAAATTTATCGATCGTCACCCGTCCGTCGGCGGCGAGCGGGAGTAGAGAACGCTAACCGGGCGGCCGTCGTCGGGTCGACAAATTTATCGATCGTCACCCGTCCGTCGGCGGCGAGCGGGAGTAGAGAGCGCTAACAGGCCGGCCGCCCGGTGAGCGCTCTCTACTCCCGCTCCGCGCCGACGGACGGGTGGCGATCGGTATATTTCCCCGCTCGAAGACAAAAAATTTCAAAAATTTCAGCAGAGAGCGCTGGACGGAACTTTTGAAAGAAAAAAAAATTTTTCAAAAAAAAAATTTTTCAAAAAAAAAAATTTCTGAAATTTTGCAGAGAGCGCTGGCCGGGACTTATAGGCGAAAAAGAAAATTTCAAGAAAATCTTTTATGGGGCCGTTGACGGCGCGAGCGCGGTCGGCTGGACTCCGGCGGCGCGCTCGATCGACAGCGCGGGTCTCCCGTCGTCGAGCGGGGCGAAATGTACCGAGCGCTACCCGGCCGGCGACGGCGCGCGGGCGGTCGGCTGGACTCCGGCGGCGCGCTCGATCGACAGCGCGAGTCTCCCGTCGTCGAGCGGGGCGAAATGTACCGAGCGCTACCCGGCCGGCGACGGCGCGCGGGCGGTCGGCTGGACTACGGCGGCGCGCTCGATCGACATCCAGCGCCACCCGAAAGACAAAATTTCCAAAATCCAAAAATTTCAGCAGAGAGCGCTGGACGGAACTTTTGAAAGAAAAAAAAAATTTTCAAAAAAAAAATTTTTCAAAAAAAAAAATTTCTAAAATTTTGCAGAGAGCGCTGGCCGGGACTTATAGGCGAAAAAGAAAATTTCAAGAAAATCTTTTATGGGGCCGTTGACGGCGCGAGCGCGGTCGGCTGGACTCCGGCGGCGCGCTCGATCGACAGCGCGGGTCTCCCGTCGTCGAGCGGGGCGAAATGTACCGAGCGCTACCCGGCCGGCGACGGCGCGCGGGCTGTCGGCTGGACTCCGGCGGCGCGCTCGATCGACAGCGCGGGTCTCCCGTCGTCGAGCGGGGCGAAATCTACCGAGCGCTACCCGGCCGGCGACGGCGCGCGGGCGGTCGGCTGGACTCCGGCGGCGCGCTCGATCGACAGCGCGAGTCTCCCGTCGTCGAGCGGGGCGAAATGTACCGAGCGCTACCCGGCCGGCGACGGCGCGCGGGCGGTCGGCTGGACTACGGCGGCGCGCTCGATCGACATCCAGCGCCACCCGAAAGACAAAATTTCCAAAATCCAAAAATTTCAGCAGAGAGCGCTGGACGGAACTTTTGAAAGAAAAAAAAATTTTCAAAAAAAAAATTTTTCAAAAAAAAAAATTTCTGAAATTTTGCAGAGAGCGCTGGCCGGGACTTATAGGCGAAAAAGAAAATTTCAAGAAAATCTTTTATGGGGCCGTTGACGGCGCGAGCGCGGTCGGCTGGACTCCGGCGGCGCGCTCGATCGACAGCGCGGGTCTCCCGTCGTCGAGCGGGGCGAAATGTACCGAGCGCTACCCGGCCGGCGACGGCGCGCGGGCTGTCGGCTGGACTCCGGCGGCGCGTTCGATCGACAGCGCGGGTCTCCCGTCGTCGAGCGGGGCGAAATCTACCGAGCGCTACCCGGCCGGCGACGGCGCGCGGGCGGTCGGCTGGACTCCGGCGGCGCGCTCGATCGACAGCGCGAGTCTCCCGTCGTCGAGCGGGGCGAAATGTACCGAGCGCTACCCGGCCGGCGACGGCGCGCGGGCGGTCGGCTGGACTACGGCGGCGCGCTCGATCGACATCCAGCGCCACCCGAAAGACAAAATTTCCAAAATCCAAAAATTTCAGCAGAGAGCGCTGGACGGAACTTTTGAAAGAAAAAAAAAATTTTCAAAAAAAAAATTTTTCAAAAAAAAAAATTTCTAAAATTTTGCAGAGAGCGCTGGCCGGGACTTATAGGCGAAAAAGAAAATTTCAAGAAAATCTTTTATGGGGCCGTTGACGGCGCGAGCGCGGTCGGCTGGACTCCGGCGGCGCGCTCGATCGACAGCGCGGGTCTCCCGTCGTCGAGCGGGGCGAAATGTACCGAGCGCTACCCGGCCGGCGACGGCGCGCGGGCTGTCGGCTGGACTCCGGCGGCGCGCTCGATCGACAGCGCGGGTCTCCCGTCGTCGAGCGGGGCGAAATCTACCGAGCGCTACCCGGCCGGCGACGGCGCGCGGGCGGTCGGCTGGACTCCGGCGGCGCGCTCGATCGACAGCGCGAGTCTCCCGTCGTCGAGCGGGGCGAAATGTACCGAGCGCTACCCGGCCGGCGACGGCGCGCGGGCGGTCGGCTGGACTCCGGCGGCGCGCTCGATCGACAGCGCGAGTCTCCCGTCGTCGAGCGGGGCGAAATGTACCGAGCGCTACCCGGCCGGCGACGGCGCGCGGGCGGTCGGCTGGACTACGGCGGCGCGCTCGATCGACATCCAGCGCCACCCGAAAGACAAAATTTCCAAAATCCAAAAATTTCAGCAGGGAGCGCTGGACGGAACTTTTGAAAGAAAAAAAAATTTTCAAAAAAAAAAATCCAAAAATTTAGCAGAGAGCGCCGGAGAGAACATTTGAAAGAAAAAAAAATTTCCAAAAAAAAAAAAAATTTTCAAAAAAAAAATATTTCCAAAATTTCGAACTCGACCCGGACGGGGACCAAGGCGAAAAGTGCGATAAGTCCGCGCGAGCGTCGGCGGTATCCGTTCGAGCGAGCCGGGAGCGACCCGTACTAGCGTTTCGCAACCCGTACTCGGTCCGTTGCGCTTATATAGGGAGAGGTGAGTCCGCGACGGCTAACGCCGTCCGGTTCCGCTCGATCCCGTTTAGTTGCGACGAGTCGACAGTCTTGGTATTAGTAAACGATAAAGATGCTCCCTGCCGGGCCGCACGCGTTGTTGACTTTGATCTGCTGGTGGCTAGAGAGCGCCTCGGTAAGCTTCGTTCGCGAAGAACCGGCGTTCGCCATTAGAGACGAGAGTTTTAATTGACGCTGTGCGGTTTAACCGAAAGGTTGCGTTCCCACATATCGCCGCCAAGCGCTCGTAACCGTAACATTAGCGATTGCCACAGCATGCCCGCGGACGACGCTGACTTTCGCAGTTAGCGTTGTACACCTTATGCGGGCGCACTTAAATCTCGGAGGCGTCCTCTGGACGTCGTCCACAAATATGCAACGACTCGCCTCGTACCGAGCGTGAGAGCGCGGCACGACAGTTTTCCGAAACGCGCGCTCAGACCGCGTACCATGTCGCTTTCAATCTAGCGAAGGGTGTTTCTGGGAATGTTGAAGCCGTTCGCGGACGAGATTCCGCGTTATAAATTATTCTCTTTAGAACTGCTGCGGGCGGTCATGTCGTCAAGTAAACGTCGTCCTATTTCGACGTCGGCGCATCCTGCTCCACTGTGCGTGAAATGTGTGGTCGGCGCGCGCTCGTCGCTGCCGACTGATTTCGACACGGTCAGTTTTTGCTATATATTGTAATATGTAGTAGTATACTTCCGGGCCGGGCGAGAAGACAGACCGCCGCCGCTCTCGCAGCGGCGTGACGATTCTGCTCCGCCCTCGGCTCGCCGGAGGTGCGACTGTTCTCTCGATCTGCGTTACGCCAGGTCGGCGCGTTACCATCGGTGCGCGTCTTCCGAACGTGGCCGCGGACGGGTGACAGCTCCCTGGTTGATCCTGCCAGTAGTCATATGCTTGTCTCAAAGATTAAGCCATGCATGTCTCAGTACAAGCCAAATTAAGGTGAAACCGCGAAAGGCTCATTAAATCAGTTATGGTTCCTTAGATCGTACCCACATTTACTTGGATAACTGTGGTAATTCTAGAGCTAATACATGCAAACAGAGCTCCGACCGGAGACGGAAGGAGCGCTTTTATTAGATCAAAACCAATCGGCGTCGGGTTCGCCCGTCGTCGTACACCTTGGTGACTCTGAATAACTTTTTGCTGATCGCACGGTCTCGCACCGGCGACGCATCTTTCAAATGTCTGCCTTATCAACTGTCGATGGTAGGTTCTGCGCCTACCATGGTTGTAACGGGTAACGGGGAATCAGGGTTCGATTCCGGAGAGGGAGCCTGAGAAACGGCTACCACATCCAAGGAAGGCAGCAGGCGCGCAAATTACCCACTCCCGGCACGGGGAGGTAGTGACGAAAAATAACGATACGGGACTCATCCGAGGCCCCGTAATCGGAATGAGTACACTCTAAACCCTTTAACGAGGATCAATTGGAGGGCAAGTCTGGTGCCAGCAGCCGCGGTAATTCCAGCTCCAATAGCGTATATTAAAGTTGTTGCGGTTAAAAAGCTCGTAGTCGAATTTGTGTCCCGCGCCGCCGGTTCATCGCTCGCGGTGTTAACTGGCGTGTCCGCGGGACGTCCTGCCGGTGGGCTTAGCCTCTCGGGGCGGCCCAATCTCAATCCCACCGCGGTGCTCTTCATTGAGTGTCGAGGTGGGCCGGCACGTTTACTTTGAACAAATTAGAGTGCTTAAAGCAGGCTAAAATTTCGCCTGAATACTGTGTGCATGGAATAATGGAATAGGACCTCGGTTCTATTTTGTTGGTTTTCGGAACCCCGAGGTAATGATTAATAGGAACGGATGGGGGCATTCGTATTGCGACGTTAGAGGTGAAATTCTTGGATCGTCGCAAGACGGACAGAAGCGAAAGCATTTGCCAAAAACGCTTTCATTGATCAAGAACGAAAGTTAGAGGTTCGAAGGCGATCAGATACCGCCCTAGTTCTAACCATAAACGATGCCAGCTAGCGATCCGCCGACGTTCCTCCGATGACTCGGCGGGCAGCTTCCGGGAAACCAAAGCTTTTGGGTTCCGGGGGAAGTATGGTTGCAAAGCTGAAACTTAAAGGAATTGACGGAAGGGCACCACCAGGAGTGGAGCCTGCGGCTTAATTTGACTCAACACGGGAAACCTCACCAGGCCCGGACACCGGAAGGATTGACAGATTGAGAGCTCTTTCTTGATTCGGTGGGTGGTGGTGCATGGCCGTTCTTAGTTGGTGGAGCGATTTGTCTGGTTAATTCCGATAACGAACGAGACTCTAGCCTGCTAACTAGGCGTATTTTCGACATCTCAAAGGTCCGCCGACCCGGCGCTCGCGTCGCGGTCGTGCGCGATTTTTACTGTCGGCGTACAATTAATTCTTCTTAGAGGGACAGGCGGCTTCTAGCCGCACGAGATTGAGCAATAACAGGTCTGTAATGCCCTTAGATGTTCTGGGCCGCACGCGCGCTACACTGAAGGAATCAGCGTGTCTTCCCTGGCCGAACGGCCCGGGTAACCCGCTGAACCTCCTTCGTGCTAGGGATTGGGGCTTGCAATTGTTCCCCATGAACGAGGAATTCCCAGTAAGCGCGAGTCATAAGCTCGCGTTGATTACGTCCCTGCCCTTTGTACACACCGCCCGTCGCTACTACCGATTGAATGATTTAGTGAGGTCTTCGGACCGGTGCGCGGTGGCGTTTCGACGTCGCCGATGATGCTGGGAAGATGACCAAACTTGATCATTTAGAGGAAGTAAAAGTCGTAACAAGGTTTCCGTAGGTGAACCTGCGGAAGGATCATTAACGAATGTTTATAAAACATTACGTACAATTAATTAATACGATGCACGGATCGATATTAATAATGAATGAATATTAATGGCGCCCTCGGCCGACCACGTCTACGACGGCGGTCGCGTCGGCCGTACGAGCGCCGGTCGAACTGATTCGAACTGTTAAGGACTAACGAAGTCCGAGGCGTCGGCCGACCCGCGAGGGTCGGCACGCCGGAAGTCAGGTACCTAGTCGAGAGGTCCGATGACGAGAGCGCCCCCCGTGCCGCTCAGGCCGAGAGATACTGCGTACGTAAAAGCGCCGCCGGCAGCCACCGCGCAGCCGGCTCGGCGCTCCGCGCCTCGGAGTTTGAGTTTTTAAGTGTCACAACCACGGGTGAATGCGACGCTCCCGCCGGCCCCGACGGTCAGGGCACAGCGAGCTAATGCGCGCGTCCCAGTCTTGTCGTCGTGCGTCGCGCCGTCGTCGCGGTCGTATAGCGGCCGCCGGACCCCAGCGCCCCGAAACCGGCCCCGGCCTCCCTTGTCGGAGGTGCAGAGGAACGCCGGCGGAGCGCGGCGGACGGTCCGGTCGGTCATGTCGTGTACGACCGACGTCGGTCCGCAGCGTAAATTAATGAAGACGAGTGCGTCGCGCCGTCGTCGCGGTCGTATAGCGGCCGCCGGACCCCAGCGCCCCGAATCCGGCCCCGGCCTCCCTTGTCGGAGGTTCAGTGGCACGCCGGCGGAGCGCGGCGGACGGTCCGGTCGGTCATGTCGTGTACGACCGACGTCGGCCCGCAGCGTAGATTGATAAAGACGAGTGCGTCGCGCCGTCGTCGCGGTCGTATAGCGGCCGCCGGACCCCAGCGCCCCGAATCCGGCCCCGGCCTCCCTTGTCGGAGGTGCAGTGGCACGCCGGCGGAGCGCGGCGGATGGTCCGGTCGGTCATGTCGTGTACGACCGACGTCGGTCCGCGTCGCAGATTAATAAAGACGAAGACTGCGCGCAAAGGTGCTCGCACCGCCCGAAGGTGGTCGAAGGATATTCGCCTGACTAACGGAACGTTCGTCCCCGCGTACCGCGCGCCCCTCGAAAGGGGGGAGCGATCTGAGTACGGGAGCCGCGCAGGACGAACGCGTCTCGGACTTTACGTCCGCTCTGCGAAGTCAAACACCTCTCGTTCTAGCAACGTGTAAGCGTGCAAAACTTTGCGTAAGTGTAAAACCGATTAAACGCAGTACCGCGGACAGAGAGTCGCTGGTTAACTGTATGAAAGATTACCCTGAACGGTGGATCACTTGGCTCGTGGGTCGATGAAGAACGCAGCTAATTGCGCGTCAACTTGTGAACTGCAGGACACTTGAACATCGACATTTCGAACGCACATTGCGGTCCTCGGATACTGTTCCTGGACCACTCCTGGCTGAGGGTCGTTTCAATTTCCACGACTGCCGGGTCGGCGTACCGCCGATAACGCGAAGGCCCCCCCATGTGGTGCGCGCGCGCAGTACACGCTCCCAATCGTGTGAGCGGAACGCGCGCCGTACGTACGGGGCGTCGGTCAAGCGCGAAAAGCGGACGGCCGCCGAGGCAAGAATCTGAGCGCTCGCGCACGAGCCGCCCCCCGATACCGCGAGCGCGCCATCGCGCTCGACGTCGGGGCGGCGCGCTAACGCGTCGCTTTAAACTATCGAACGATATAATCATTCGAGCCGACCGCCATCCGCGTACCGGTAAACGATGCCCGGGCGACGCGCCGGTCGACGTGTCCGAGTGTGAATCCCCCCGCCACCGAGATTCGTCCGGGGCGGCGCGAGGTATTCGTCCGACGTCCGATCGCGCGCGTTTAGCCCGAAGGATCCCGTTGCCTACGCGGCCTGTCGGCTATCGAAAGAAACCAATGAACGCGACCTCAGAGCAGGTGAGACTACCCGCTGAATTTAAGCATATTACTAAGCGGGAGGAAAAGAAACTAACTAGGATTCCCTTAGTAGCGGCGAGCGAACAGGGAAGAGCCCAGCACCGAATCCCGCGTCCGGAGACGGACGCCGGGAAATGTGGTGTTAGGGAGGATCCGTTATCCCGAGGTAGCGCGGCGCGCCCAAGTCCTTCTTGAACGGGGCCACTTACCCAGAGAGGGTGCCAGGCCCGTAGCTGGCCGCCGCATGCCGCGGGAGGGTCTCTCCTCAGAGTCGGGTTGCTTGAGAGTGCAGCCCTAAGTGGGTGGTAAACTCCATCTAAGGCTAAATATTACCACGAGACCGATAGCGAACAAGTACCGTGAGGGAAAGTTGAAAAGAACTTTGAAGAGAGAGTTCAAGAGTACGTGAAACCGTTCAGGGGTAAACCTGAGAAACCCGAAAGGTCGAAAGGGGAGATTCAGACGCGTCTCTCGGAAAGTTCGCGAGCAACGGGCGTTGCGACGCGTGGCGTTCGCGCCGCGCGCGCCGCCCGTGGCCGTCGGACTCCGAACGCGTGCACTTCTCCTCCTGTAGGACGTCGTGACCCGTTGGGCGTCGGCCTAAGGCCCGCGGTGGAGCCCGCGCGCACCTCGGTGCGTTCGGACCCGCGGTGTCCCGGCCGGCCCGACCGACGGTAAAACTATGGCGCGGGGCCGCGACTTGTTCGCGTCCGGCACGTCGCAAGCGCGGACGGCAAACCTGG
>CAXIES010000382.1:0-20132 GCA_964023965.1 Melinopterus prodromus
GGGGGAAGGACTGGTATCTCTCAACAAAAGAAAAAGAATCCTGTATTCTGTAGGAATATCCAGGCGACAAGGAAGAATCGATGACACCAGCAAGAAAGGAAGCGATGCCCTGGGTGGGAGAACCAACAGCTGAAATAATGGGCCGGAGTGGGTTCCCGTCTCCGTCTTTGTGGATTTTAATGAGACCATAAAACTTAGGGGGTACGGAGCTGTAGGATTTCATACTGCGTGCCTGCTGGACAGTAAGGAGAGAACGATGTTTAAGCTCTTCAACGAAACCATTACATCTCTTCTCTATAACACGGGTGGGGTCTCTAGACAAGGGAGCGTAGGTAGTAGTATCAGAAAGCAACTGGAGGGACTTCCGCACGTAGTCATTCTTTGGAGGATTACGGTGGTGTTGCCCTTATCAGCCCTGCAAACGAACAAATCAGGATTGTCTCTGAGGAATCCTTTTGTTTTTTTAGCCAGTCTAAGCAGGCAAGTCTGTTCCTGGGACAGAGAGATGTCCTCGTTTCCTGGAGGACTCCATACGAAACCTCAGAGCTTGGCGGTTCCATTACAGAGAAGACACCTTAGGAGCGCGGACGTCGCACGAAGGCGGTAATTAGTCAATTATTAAAGTTTTGATCAGCAATGCCAATGACGAGATAAGATGTTTGTCCCGTTTAATGATGATACTGTCACTTCCCTTTCCCATTTTATTGATGTTCACTATTTGACTGATTTTCTTGAAAACCAGAAAGTACGGGTGGACCGCTTGTTTAAGAAAGAAAACTCAAGGCTTATTGCTAAGTTTGACAGGTTGTTGCGTGGGCGTGTTTCTACTGTGGGTGCTGTTGACTTGCGTGGTGGCGGGGTGCCGGTTCCGCTCCTTTCGTTTGCGAGAGTTGGCTTGTCAACACTACTGACGTGGAGTTGCCCCGGAGGTTCAGTCTTTTCTTTCACTAGGGGAGAAATTCTCCCTGCCCATCAGGCCAAACGACGTTGACCTCTGTGGGTTGCTCTCCGAGGTGGAGTGTCTGGTTCGTGCTGTGCCTGAAAACTCTAGAAATCTCATTAGAACTAGGGCGACGTACTTAATCACTAACTACCTGGATCATCCTCCCCCTCTGTCCCAGGAACAGACTTGCCTGCTTAGACTGGCTAAAAAAACAAAAGGATTCCTCAGAGACAATCCTGATTTGTTCGTTTGCAGGGCTGATAAGGGCAACACCACCGTAATCCTCCAAAAGAATGACTACGTGCGGAAGTCCCTCCAGTTGCTTTCTGATACTACTACCTACGCTCCCTTGTCTAGAGACCCCACCCGTGTTATAGAGAAGAGATGTAATGGTTTCGTTGAAGAGCTTAAACATCGTTCTCTCCTTACTGTCCAGCAGGCACGCAGTATGAAATCCTACAGCTCCGTACCCCCTAAGTTTTATGGTCTCATTAAAATCCACAAAGACGGGAACCCACTCCGGCCCATTATTTCAGCTGTTGGTTCTCCCACCCAGGGCATCGCTTCCTTTCTTGCTGGTGTCATCGATTCTTCCTTGTCGCCTGGATATTCCTACAGAATACAGGATTCTTTTTCTTTTGTTGAGAGATACCAGTCCTTCCCCCTCCCGGCCGATCATGTCATTGTTTCGTTTGACGCAAAGTCTCTCTTCACCAACATTCCCCTACAACTAGTAATAGAGTTGTTGGATTCTAAGTTCAACGATATCTCTCCCCATTTTGATGTTCCCAAGAGTAAATTTATTCAGATGATAACCTTCCTTTTTGACTCCACTTATTTTACCTTCCAAGACACCTTCTATAAGCAGATTGAAGGTTGCCCTATGGGGGGTTCCATTTCCCCCTGCATGGCTGAATTGGTCATGAACGCTGTGGTCAATTATGTGGTTGAAAAAGTCCCTTTTCAGTTCCCCTTGCTCTGCACTTACGTGGACGACATTATCTGCGCTGTCCCTTCTGGACAAGTGGACAGTACCCTTGCCATCTTTAATTCCTTCCGACGTGGTATCGAGTTCACTGTAGAGAGAGAGACGGATTTCTCTGTCCCCTTTCTGGATACACTGGTCATCCGTGATCCTGTTGATTGCATCATTCGTCTTGATTGGTACCAGAAACCGACACACTCGGGACGCTACATCAACAATGCGTCTTTGCACCCCTTCCCGCAGAAGATTAGCGTAATCAAGGCCCTTAAAACTAGAATCGAAAGAATTTCTCACCCTCTCTTTAAAGAAAAAAATTTAAAAAAACTCTATGGTTTATTACTTGATAATGGTTTCAGTAAAAGGCTTTTGGAAGGTTGCTCTTCAGTGGGGCGGCTCCTCCCCCGGCTCGAGGTCTACCGGTGGCCCCGCCGGGACATGTTCCTGACGTCCCTCGGGTGTATCACCCGGATGGGGATCCTGATGAGCGACTGCCTGACACTGTCTCCTACATTAAGCTTCGTTACATTCCTGGCCTCTCTCCCTCTCTTAAGAACTTGGTCCGTGAGTTTGACGGCATCTTCTTGGCTACCTACCCTGTAAGAAAACTTAAATTGTTTTATTCTAAGCTTAAAGACGGTACTCCGACCAACCTTCGTTCTAACGTCATATATAAACTTGATTGCACGGGGTGCAATGTTAGCTACGTAGGACAAACCTCTCAGCTCCTTAAGACCAGGGTGGCTGCTCATAGGGGTACTGTTCGTAGAGGTGAGAGCAGCACCGCGCTTGCCAGGCACTCCATCGACACAGGCCATTCTTTCGATTACGAGGCCCCTTCTGTTTTGCATTATGAGCGGAACTGGGTCAAACGCAATTTTCTCGAGATGTGCTATATCTACGGCACTCCTAACACTGTCAACTACAGGGAGGACACGCAGCAATTGAATGGGATTTATGTGGGTCTCCTTCAGACCTATTTTGATGAAAGACAGACCTTTTGACTTTGTTTCCTCGTTGGCTTGTTGTTTTTATTTTTACGCTTGGATTTGTCCCCTTCTGGGTGTTCCTTGCGTTTATTACCCCTCAGGGATTTTGACTGATTTTTGACTGATTACTGTTAATGTTTTAGATTAGTTTCTGTTTGTGCTTTGCTTTTGTTGTGTCGATATCGCGGTTTTGTTCGAATTTTCATGTGTAGAGATTTAGCAGAAAACTGTTTTGGGATTCTCGGTTTCCTGCCTTGCCGATACTTGTAGTTTGCCTTCTTGCCGCCGAGGGGCGTTGATGTTTGTTTCGCAACATGGCCGTGCCTTGTTTACCGCGTTTCTTGGTCTCTTGGTTTTGTATAGTTAATGTACTCATTAAAGATTTTATTGACTGTCCCTTTGATGGATAGCGTCGCTGGTCCCATGTGTTGTTTGTAGTTCCTGATTTGTGAGTATCTCTGATTTGTTGTCGTCTAGATTTTACCTATGTTATTATTCAGGTTGCCCTTGATGAAGCTAACGATTGGTTGGCGAAAATTTGGCTCTAATAAATAATTGGAAGACAATCCTTGTGCCTTTTTTACCACCTTGGCACACCTAGAGGAATTTTTTGGCGAAAAATATCACCCTTATTTATTATTTATTATTTATTATTTATTATTTATTATTTATTATTTATTATTTATTATTTATTATTTATTATTTATTATTTATTATTTATTATTTATTATTTATTATTTATTATTTATTATTTATTATTTATTATTTATTATTTATTATTTATTATTTATTATTTATTATTTATTATTTATTATTTATTATTTATTATTTATTATTTATTATTTATTATTTATTATTTATTATTTATTATTTATTATTTATTATTTATTATTTATTATTTATTATTTATTATTTATTATTTATTATTTATTATTTATTATTTATTATTTATTATTTATTATTTATTATTTATTATTTATTATTTATTATTTATTATTTATTATTTATTATTTATTATTTATTATTTATTATTTATTATTTATTATTTATTATTTATTATTTATTATTTATTATTTATTATTTATTATTTATTATTTATTATTTATTATTTATTATTTATTATTTATTATTTATTATTTATTATTTATTATTTATTATTTATTATTTATTATTTATTATTTATTATTTATTATTTATTATTTATTATTTATTATTTATTATTTATTATTTATTATTTATTATTTATTATTTATTATTTATTATTTATTATTTATTATTTATTATTTATTATTTATTATTTATTATTTATTATTTATTATTTATTATTTATTATTTATTATTTATTATTTATTATTTATTATTTATTATTTATTATTTATTATTTATTATTTATTATTTATTATTTATTATTTATTATTTATTATTTATTATTTATTATTTATTATTTATTATTTATTATTTATTATTTATTATTTATTATTTATTATTTATTATTTATTATTTATTATTTATTATTTATTATTTATTATTTATTATTTATTATTTATTATTTATTATTTATTATTTATTATTTATTATTTATTATTTATTATTTATTATTTATTATTTATTATTTATTATTTATTATTTATTATTTATTATTTATTATTTATTATTTATTATTTATTATTTATTATTTATTATTTATTATTTATTATTTATTATTTATTATTTATTATTTATTATTTATTATTTATTATTTATTATTTATTATTTATTATTTATTATTTATTATTTATTATTTATTATTTATTATTTATTATTTATTATTTATTATTTATTATTTATTATTTATTATTTATTATTTATTATTTATTATTTATTATTTATTATTTATTATTTATTATTTATTATTTATTATTTATTATTTATTATTTATTATTTATTATTTATTATTTATTATTTATTATTTATTATTTATTATTTATTATTTATTATTTATTATTTATTATTTATTATTTATTATTTATTATTTATTATTTATTATTTATTATTTATTATTTATTATTTATTATTTATTATTTATTATTTATTATTTATTATTTATTATTTATTATTTATTATTTATTATTTATTATTTATTATTTATTATTTATTATTTATTATTTATTATTTATTATTTATTATTTATTATTTATTATTTATTATTTATTATTTATTATTTATTATTTATTATTTATTATTTATTATTTATTATTTATTATTTATTATTTATTATTTATTATTTATTATTTATTATTTATTATTTATTATTTATTATTTATTATTTATTATTTATTATTTATTATTTATTATTTATTATTTATTATTTATTATTTATTATTTATTATTTATTATTTATTATTTATTATTTATTATTTATTATTTATTATTTATTATTTATTATTTATTATTTATTATTTATTATTTATTATTTATTATTTATTATTTATTATTTATTATTTATTATTTATTATTTATTATTTATTATTTATTATTTATTATTTATTATTTATTATTTATTATTTATTATTTATTATTTATTATTTATTATTTATTATTTATTATTTATTATTTATTATTTATTATTTATTATTTATTATTTATTATTTATTATTTATTATTTATTATTTATTATTTATTATTTATTATTTATTATTTATTATTTATTATTTATTATTTATTATTTATTATTTATTATTTATTATTTATTATTTATTATTTATTATTTATTATTTATTATTTATTATTTATTATTTATTATTTATTATTTATTATTTATTATTTATTATTTATTATTTATTATTTATTATTTATTATTTATTATTTATTATTTATTATTTATTATTTATTATTTATTATTTATTATTTATTATTTATTATTTATTATTTATTATTTATTATTTATTATTTATTATTTATTATTTATTATTTATTATTTATTATTTATTATTTATTATTTATTATTTATTATTTATTATTTATTATTTATTATTTATTATTTATTATTTATTATTTATTATTTATTATTTATTATTTATTATTTATTATTTATTATTTATTATTTATTATTTATTATTTATTATTTATTATTTATTATTTATTATTTATTATTTATTATTTATTATTTATTATTTATTATTTATTATTTATTATTTATTATTTATTATTTATTATTTATTATTTATTATTTATTATTTATTATTTATTATTTATTATTTATTATTTATTATTTATTATTTATTATTTATTATTTATTATTTATTATTTATTATTTATTATTTATTATTTATTATTTATTATTTATTATTTATTATTTATTATTTATTATTTATTATTTATTATTTATTATTTATTATTTATTATTTATTATTTATTATTTATTATTTATTATTTATTATTTATTATTTATTATTTATTATTTATTATTTATTATTTATTATTTATTATTTATTATTTATTATTTATTATTTATTATTTATTATTTATTATTTATTATTTATTATTTATTATTTATTATTTATTATTTATTATTTATTATTTATTATTTATTATTTATTATTTATTATTTATTATTTATTATTTATTATTTATTATTTATTATTTATTATTTATTATTTATTATTTATTATTTATTATTTATTATTTATTATTTATTATTTATTATTTATTATTTATTATTTATTATTTATTATTTATTATTTATTATTTATTATTTATTATTTATTATTTATTATTTATTATTTATTATTTATTATTTATTATTTATTATTTATTATTTATTATTTATTATTTATTATTTATTATTTATTATTTATTATTTATTATTTATTATTTATTATTTATTATTTATTATTTATTATTTATTATTTATTATTTATTATTTATTATTTATTATTTATTATTTATTATTTATTATTTATTATTTATTATTTATTATTTATTATTTATTATTTATTATTTATTATTTATTATTTATTATTTATTATTTATTATTTATTATTTATTATTTATTATTTATTATTTATTATTTATTATTTATTATTTATTATTTATTATTTATTATTTATTATTTATTATTTATTATTTATTATTTATTATTTATTATTTATTATTTATTATTTATTATTTATTATTTATTATTTATTATTTATTATTTATTATTTATTATTTATTATTTATTATTTATTATTTATTATTTATTATTTATTATTTATTATTTATTATTTATTATTTATTATTTATTATTTATTATTTATTATTTATTATTTATTATTTATTATTTATTATTTATTATTTATTATTTATTATTTATTATTTATTATTTATTATTTATTATTTATTATTTATTATTTATTATTTATTATTTATTATTTATTATTTATTATTTATTATTTATTATTTATTATTTATTATTTATTATTTATTATTTATTATTTATTATTTATTATTTATTATTTATTATTTATTATTTATTATTTATTATTTATTATTTATTATTTATTATTTATTATTTATTATTTATTATTTATTATTTATTATTTATTATTTATTATTTATTATTTATTATTTATTATTTATTATTTATTATTTATTATTTATTATTTATTATTTATTATTTATTATTTATTATTTATTATTTATTATTTATTATTTATTATTTATTATTTATTATTTATTATTTATTATTTATTATTTATTATTTATTATTTATTATTTATTATTTATTATTTATTATTTATTATTTATTATTTATTATTTATTATTTATTATTTATTATTTATTATTTATTATTTATTATTTATTATTTATTATTTATTATTTATTATTTATTATTTATTATTTATTATTTATTATTTATTATTTATTATTTATTATTTATTATTTATTATTTATTATTTATTATTTATTATTTATTATTTATTATTTATTATTTATTATTTATTATTTATTATTTATTATTTATTATTTATTATTTATTATTTATTATTTATTATTTATTATTTATTATTTATTATTTATTATTTATTATTTATTATTTATTATTTATTATTTATTATTTATTATTTATTATTTATTATTTATTATTTATTATTTATTATTTATTATTTATTATTTATTATTTATTATTTATTATTTATTATTTATTATTTATTATTTATTATTTATTATTTATTATTTATTATTTATTATTTATTATTTATTATTTATTATTTATTATTTATTATTTATTATTTATTATTTATTATTTATTATTTATTATTTATTATTTATTATTTATTATTTATTATTTATTATTTATTATTTATTATTTATTATTTATTATTTATTATTTATTATTTATTATTTATTATTTATTATTTATTATTTATTATTTATTATTTATTATTTATTATTTATTATTTATTATTTATTATTTATTATTTATTATTTATTATTTATTATTTATTATTTATTATTTATTATTTATTATTTATTATTTATTATTTATTATTTATTATTTATTATTTATTATTTATTATTTATTATTTATTATTTATTATTTATTATTTATTATTTATTATTTATTATTTATTATTTATTATTTATTATTTATTATTTATTATTTATTATTTATTATTTATTATTTATTATTTATTATTTATTATTTATTATTTATTATTTATTATTTATTATTTATTATTTATTATTTATTATTTATTATTTATTATTTATTATTTATTATTTATTATTTATTATTTATTATTTATTATTTATTATTTATTATTTATTATTTATTATTTATTATTTATTATTTATTATTTATTATTTATTATTTATTATTTATTATTTATTATTTATTATTTATTATTTATTATTTATTATTTATTATTTATTATTTATTATTTATTATTTATTATTTATTATTTATTATTTATTATTTATTATTTATTATTTATTATTTATTATTTATTATTTATTATTTATTATTTATTATTTATTATTTATTATTTATTATTTATTATTTATTATTTATTATTTATTATTTATTATTTATTATTTATTATTTATTATTTATTATTTATTATTTATTATTTATTATTTATTATTTATTATTTATTATTTATTATTTATTATTTATTATTTATTATTTATTATTTATTATTTATTATTTATTATTTATTATTTATTATTTATTATTTATTATTTATTATTTATTATTTATTATTTATTATTTATTATTTATTATTTATTATTTATTATTTATTATTTATTATTTATTATTTATTATTTATTATTTATTATTTATTATTTATTATTTATTATTTATTATTTATTATTTATTATTTATTATTTATTATTTATTATTTATTATTTATTATTTATTATTTATTATTTATTATTTATTATTTATTATTTATTATTTATTATTTATTATTTATTATTTATTATTTATTATTTATTATTTATTATTTATTATTTATTATTTATTATTTATTATTTATTATTTATTATTTATTATTTATTATTTATTATTTATTATTTATTATTTATTATTTATTATTTATTATTTATTATTTATTATTTATTATTTATTATTTATTATTTATTATTTATTATTTATTATTTATTATTTATTATTTATTATTTATTATTTATTATTTATTATTTATTATTTATTATTTATTATTTATTATTTATTATTTATTATTTATTATTTATTATTTATTATTTATTATTTATTATTTATTATTTATTATTTATTATTTATTATTTATTATTTATTATTTATTATTTATTATTTATTATTTATTATTTATTATTTATTATTTATTATTTATTATTTATTATTTATTATTTATTATTTATTATTTATTATTTATTATTTATTATTTATTATTTATTATTTATTATTTATTATTTATTATTTATTATTTATTATTTATTATTTATTATTTATTATTTATTATTTATTATTTATTATTTATTATTTATTATTTATTATTTATTATTTATTATTTATTATTTATTATTTATTATTTATTATTTATTATTTATTATTTATTATTTATTATTTATTATTTATTATTTATTATTTATTATTTATTATTTATTATTTATTATTTATTATTTATTATTTATTATTTATTATTTATTATTTATTATTTATTATTTATTATTTATTATTTATTATTTATTATTTATTATTTATTATTTATTATTTATTATTTATTATTTATTATTTATTATTTATTATTTATTATTTATTATTTATTATTTATTATTTATTATTTATTATTTATTATTTATTATTTATTATTTATTATTTATTATTTATTATTTATTATTTATTATTTATTATTTATTATTTATTATTTATTATTTATTATTTATTATTTATTATTTATTATTTATTATTTATTATTTATTATTTATTATTTATTATTTATTATTTATTATTTATTATTTATTATTTATTATTTATTATTTATTATTTATTATTTATTATTTATTATTTATTATTTATTATTTATTATTTATTATTTATTATTTATTATTTATTATTTATTATTTATTATTTATTATTTATTATTTATTATTTATTATTTATTATTTATTATTTATTATTTATTATTTATTATTTATTATTTATTATTTATTATTTATTATTTATTATTTATTATTTATTATTTATTATTTATTATTTATTATTTATTATTTATTATTTATTATTTATTATTTATTATTTATTATTTATTATTTATTATTTATTATTTATTATTTATTATTTATTATTTATTATTTATTATTTATTATTTATTATTTATTATTTATTATTTATTATTTATTATTTATTATTTATTATTTATTATTTATTATTTATTATTTATTATTTATTATTTATTATTTATTATTTATTATTTATTATTTATTATTTATTATTTATTATTTATTATTTATTATTTATTATTTATTATTTATTATTTATTATTTATTATTTATTATTTATTATTTATTATTTATTATTTATTATTTATTATTTATTATTTATTATTTATTATTTATTATTTATTATTTATTATTTATTATTTATTATTTATTATTTATTATTTATTATTTATTATTTATTATTTATTATTTATTATTTATTATTTATTATTTATTATTTATTATTTATTATTTATTATTTATTATTTATTATTTATTATTTATTATTTATTATTTATTATTTATTATTTATTATTTATTATTTATTATTTATTATTTATTATTTATTATTTATTATTTATTATTTATTATTTATTATTTATTATTTATTATTTATTATTTATTATTTATTATTTATTATTTATTATTTATTATTTATTATTTATTATTTATTATTTATTATTTATTATTTATTATTTATTATTTATTATTTATTATTTATTATTTATTATTTATTATTTATTATTTATTATTTATTATTTATTATTTATTATTTATTATTTATTATTTATTATTTATTATTTATTATTTATTATTTATTATTTATTATTTATTATTTATTATTTATTATTTATTATTTATTATTTATTATTTATTATTTATTATTTATTATTTATTATTTATTATTTATTATTTATTATTTATTATTTATTATTTATTATTTATTATTTATTATTTATTATTTATTATTTATTATTTATTATTTATTATTTATTATTTATTATTTATTATTTATTATTTATTATTTATTATTTATTATTTATTATTTATTATTTATTATTTATTATTTATTATTTATTATTTATTATTTATTATTTATTATTTATTATTTATTATTTATTATTTATTATTTATTATTTATTATTTATTATTTATTATTTATTATTTATTATTTATTATTTATTATTTATTATTTATTATTTATTATTTATTATTTATTATTTATTATTTATTATTTATTATTTATTATTTATTATTTATTATTTATTATTTATTATTTATTATTTATTATTTATTATTTATTATTTATTATTTATTATTTATTATTTATTATTTATTATTTATTATTTATTATTTATTATTTATTATTTATTATTTATTATTTATTATTTATTATTTATTATTTATTATTTATTATTTATTATTTATTATTTATTATTTATTATTTATTATTTATTATTTATTATTTATTATTTATTATTTATTATTTATTATTTATTATTTATTATTTATTATTTATTATTTATTATTTATTATTTATTATTTATTATTTATTATTTATTATTTATTATTTATTATTTATTATTTATTATTTATTATTTATTATTTATTATTTATTATTTATTATTTATTATTTATTATTTATTATTTATTATTTATTATTTATTATTTATTATTTATTATTTATTATTTATTATTTATTATTTATTATTTATTATTTATTATTTATTATTTATTATTTATTATTTATTATTTATTATTTATTATTTATTATTTATTATTTATTATTTATTATTTATTATTTATTATTTATTATTTATTATTTATTATTTATTATTTATTATTTATTATTTATTATTTATTATTTATTATTTATTATTTATTATTTATTATTTATTATTTATTATTTATTATTTATTATTTATTATTTATTATTTATTATTTATTATTTATTATTTATTATTTATTATTTATTATTTATTATTTATTATTTATTATTTATTATTTATTATTTATTATTTATTATTTATTATTTATTATTTATTATTTATTATTTATTATTTATTATTTATTATTTATTATTTATTATTTATTATTTATTATTTATTATTTATTATTTATTATTTATTATTTATTATTTATTATTTATTATTTATTATTTATTATTTATTATTTATTATTTATTATTTATTATTTATTATTTATTATTTATTATTTATTATTTATTATTTATTATTTATTATTTATTATTTATTATTTATTATTTATTATTTATTATTTATTATTTATTATTTATTATTTATTATTTATTATTTATTATTTATTATTTATTATTTATTATTTATTATTTATTATTTATTATTTATTATTTATTATTTATTATTTATTATTTATTATTTATTATTTATTATTTATTATTTATTATTTATTATTTATTATTTATTATTTATTATTTATTATTTATTATTTATTATTTATTATTTATTATTTATTATTTATTATTTATTATTTATTATTTATTATTTATTATTTATTATTTATTATTTATTATTTATTATTTATTATTTATTATTTATTATTTATTATTTATTATTTATTATTTATTATTTATTATTTATTATTTATTATTTATTATTTATTATTTATTATTTATTATTTATTATTTATTATTTATTATTTATTATTTATTATTTATTATTTATTATTTATTATTTATTATTTATTATTTATTATTTATTATTTATTATTTATTATTTATTATTTATTATTTATTATTTATTATTTATTATTTATTATTTATTATTTATTATTTATTATTTATTATTTATTATTTATTATTTATTATTTATTATTTATTATTTATTATTTATTATTTATTATTTATTATTTATTATTTATTATTTATTATTTATTATTTATTATTTATTATTTATTATTTATTATTTATTATTTATTATTTATTATTTATTATTTATTATTTATTATTTATTATTTATTATTTATTATTTATTATTTATTATTTATTATTTATTATTTATTAATTTATTATTTATTATTTATTATTTATTATTTATTATTTATTATTTATTATTTATTATTTATTATTTATTATTTATTATTTATTATTTATTATTTATTATTTATTATTTATTATTTATTATTTATTATTTATTATTTATTATTTATTATTTATTATTTATTATTTATTATTTATTATTTATTATTTATTATTTATTATTTATTATTTATTATTTATTATTTATTATTTATTATTTATTATTTATTATTTATTATTTATTATTTATTATTTATTATTTATTATTTATTATTTATTATTTATTATTTATTATTTATTATTTATTATTTATTATTTATTATTTATTATTTATTATTTATTATTTATTATTTATTATTTATTATTTATTATTTATTATTTATTATTTATTATTTATTATTTATTATTTATTATTTATTATTTATTATTTATTATTTATTATTTATTATTTATTATTTATTATTTATTATTTATTATTTATTATTTATTATTTATTATTTATTATTTATTATTTATTATTTATTATTTATTATTTATTATTTATTATTTATTATTTATTATTTATTATTTATTATTTATTATTTATTATTTATTATTTATTATTTATTATTTATTATTTATTATTTATTATTTATTATTTATTATTTATTATTTATTATTTATTATTTATTATTTATTATTTATTATTTATTATTTATTATTTATTATTTATTATTTATTATTTATTATTTATTATTTATTATTTATTATTTATTATTTATTATTTATTATTTATTATTTATTATTTATTATTTATTATTTATTATTTATTATTTATTATTTATTATTTATTATTTATTATTTATTATTATTTATTATTTATTATTTATTATTTATTATTTATTATTTATTATTTATTATTTATTATTTATTATTTATTATTTATTATTTATTATTTATTATTTATTATTTATTATTTATTATTTATTATTTATTATTTATTATTTATTATTTATTATTTATTATTTATTATTTATTATTTATTATTTATTATTTATTATTTATTATTTATTATTATTATTTATTATTTATTATTTATTATTTATTATTTATTATTTATTATTATTATTTATTATTTATTATTTATTATTTATTATTTATTATTTATTATTTATTATTTATTATTTATTATTTATTATTTATTATTTATTATTTATTATTTATTATTTATTATTTATTATTTATTATTTATTATTTATTATTTATTATTTATTATTTATTATTTATTATTTATTATTTATTATTTATTATTTATTATTTATTATTTTATTATTTATTATTTATTATTTATTATTTATTATTTATTATTTATTATTTATTATTTATTATTTATTATTTATTATTTATTATTTATTATTTATTATTTATTATTTATTATTTATTATTTATTATTTATTATTTATTATTTATTATTATTATTTATTATTTATTATTTATTATTTATTATTTATTATTTATTATTTATTATTTATTATTTATTATTTATTATTTATTATTTATTATTTATTATTTATTATTTATTATTTATTATTTATTATTTATTATTTATTATTTATTATTTATTATTTATATTTATTATTTATTATTTATTATTTATTATTTATTATTTATTATTTATTATTTATTATTATTATTTATTATTTATTATTTATTATTTATTATTTATTATTTATTATTTATTATTTATTATTTATTATTTATTATTTATTATTTATTATTTATTATTTATTATTTATTATTTATTATTTATTATTTATTATTTATTATTTATTATTTATTATTTATTATTTATTATTTATTATTTATTATTTATTATTTATTATTTATTATTTATTATTTATTATTTATTATTTATTATTTATTATTTATTATTTATTATTTATTATTTAATATTTATTATTTATTATTTATTATTTATTATTTATTATTTATTATTTATTATTTATTATTTATTATTTATTATTTATTATTTATTATTTATTATTTATTATTTATTATTTATTATTTATTATTTATTATTTATTATTTTATTTATTTATTATTTATTATTTATTATTTATTATTTATTATTTATTATTTATTATTTATTATTTATTATTTATTATTTATTATTTATTATTTATTATTTATTATTTATTATTTATTATTTATTATTTATTATTTATTATTTATTATTTATTATTTATTATTTATTATTTATTTATTATATTATTTATTATTATTATTTATATTTATTATTTATTATTTATTATTTATTATTTAATTATTTATTATTTATTATTTATTATTTATTATTTATTATTTATTATTTATTATTTATTATTTATTATTTATTATTTATTATTTATTATTTATTATTTATTATTTATTATTTATTATTTATTATTTATTATTTATTATTTATTATTTATTATTTATTATTTATTATTTATTATTTATTATTTATTATTTATTATTTATTATTTATTATTTATTATTTATATTTATTATTTATTATTTATTATTTATTATTTATTATTTATTATTTATTATTTATTATTTATTATTTATTATTTATTATTTATTATTTATTATTTATTATTTATTATTTATTATTTATTATTTATTATTTATTATTTATTATTTATTATTTATTATTATTATTTATTATTTATTATTTATTATTTATTATTTATTATTTATTATTTATTATTTATTATTTATTATTTATTATTTATTATTTATTATTTATTATTTATTATTTATTATTTATTATTTATTATTATTATTTATTATTTATTATTTATTATTTATTATTTATTATTTATTATTTATTATTTATTATTTATTATTTATTATTTATTATTTATTATTTATTATTTATTATTTATTATTTATTATTTATTATTTATTATTTATTATTTATTATTTATTATTTATTATTTATTATTTATTATTTATTATTTATTATTTATTATTTATTATTTATTATTTATTATTTATTATTTATTATTTATTATTTATTATTTATTATTTATTATTTATTATTTATTATTTATTATTTATTATTTATTATTTATTATTTATTATTTATTATTTATTATTTATTATTTATTATTTATTATTTATTATTATTATTTATTATTTATTATTTATTATTTATTATTTAATTATTTATTATTATTATTTATTATATTATTTATTATTTATTATTTATTATTTATTATTTATTATTTATTATTTATTATTATTATTTATTATTTATTATTTATTATTTATTATTTATTATTTATTATTTATTATTTATTATTTATTATTTATTTATTTATTATTTATTATTTATTATTTATTATTTATTATTATTATTTATTATTTATTATTTATTATTTATTATTTATTATTTATTATTTATTATTTATTATTTATTTTATTATTTATTATTTAATATTTATTATTTATTATTTATTATTTATTATTTATTATTTATTATTTATTATTTATTATTTATTATTTATTATTTATTATTTATTATTTATTATTTATTATTTATTATTATTATTATTATTTATTATTTATTATTTATTATTTATTATTTATTATTTATTATTTATTATTTATTATTTATTATTTATTATTTATTATTTATTATTTATTATTTATTATTTATTATTTATTATATTTATTATTTATTATTTATTATTTATTATTTATTATTTATTATTTTATTATTTATTATTTATTATTTATTATTTATTATTTATTATTTATTATTTATTATTATTATTATTTATTATTTATTATTTATTATTTATTATTTATTATTTATTATTTATTATTTATTATTTATTATTTATTATTTATTATTTATTATTTATTATTTATTATTTATTAATTATTATTTATTATTTATTATTTATTATTTATTATTTATTATTTATTATTTATTATTTATTATTTATTATTTATTATTTATTATTTATTATTTATTATTTATTATTTATTATTTATTATTTATTATTTATTATTTATTATTTATTATTTATTATTTATTATTTATTATTTATTATTTATTATTTATTATTTATTATTTATTATTTATTATTTATTATTATTTATTATTTATTATTTATTATTTATTATTTATTATTTATTATTTATTATTATTATTTATTATTTATTATTTATTATTTTATTATTTATTATTTATTATTTATTATTTATTATTTATTATTTATTATTTATTATTTATTATTTATTATTTATTATTTATTATTTATTATTTATTATTTATTATTTATTATTTATTATTTATTATTTATTATTTATTATTTATTATTTATTATTTATTATTTATTATTTATTATTTATTATTATTATTTATTATTATTTTATTATTTATTATTTATTATTTATTATTTATTATTTATTATTTATTATTTATTATTTATTATTTATTATTTATTATTTATTATTTATTATTTATTATTTATTATTTATTATTTATTATTTATTATTATTATTTATTATTTATTATTTATTATTTATTATTTATATTTATTATTTATTATTTATTATTTATTATTTATTATTTATTATTTATTATTTATTATTTATTATTTATTATTTATTATTTATTATTTATTATTTATTATTTATTATTTATTATTATTATTTATTATTTATTATTTATTATTTATTATTTATTATTTATTATTTATTATTTATTATTATTATTTATTATTTATTATTTATTATTTATTATTTATTATTTATTATTTATTATTTATTATTTATTATTTATTATTTATTATTTATTATTTATTATTTATTATTTATTAATTTATTATTTATTATTTATTATTTATTATTTATTATTTATTATTTATTATTTATTATTTATTATTTATTATTTATTATTTATTATTTATTATTTATTATTTATTATTTATTATTTATTATTTATTATTTATTATTTATTATTTATTATTTATTATTTATTATTTATTATTTATTATTTATTATTTATTATTTATTATTTATTATTTATTATTTATTATTTATTATTTATTATTTATTATTTATTATTTATTATTTATTATTTATTATTTAATATTTATTATTTATTATTTATTTATTTATTATTTATTATTTATTATTTATTATTTATTATTTATTATTTATTATTTATTATTTATTATTTATTATTTATTATTTATTATTTATTATTTATTATTTATTATTTATTATTTATTATTTATTATTTATTATTTATTATTTATTATTTATTTTATTATTATTTATTATTTATTATTTATTATTTATTATTTTATTATTTATTATTTATTATTTATTATTTATTATTTATTATTTATTATATTATTATATTAATTATTTATTATTTATTATTTATTATTTATTATTTATTATTTATTATTTATTATTTATTATTTATTATTTATTATTTATTATTATTATTTATTATTTATTATTATTATTTAATATTTATTATTTATTATTTATTATTTATTATTTATTATTTATTATTTATTATTATATTATTTATTATTTATTATTTATTATTTATTATTTATTATTTATTATTTATTATTTATTATTTATTATTTATTATTTATTATTTATTATTTATTATTTATTATTTATTATTTATTATTATTATTTATTATTTATATTTATTATTTATTATTTATTATTTATTATTTATTATTTATTATTTATTATTTATTATTTATTATTTATTATTATTATTTATTATTTATTATTTATTATTTATTATTTATTATTTATTATTTATTATTTATTATTTATTATTTATTATTTATTATTTATTATTTATTATTTATTATTATTATTTATTATTTATTATTTATTATTTATTATTTTATTATTTATTATTTATTATTATTATTATTTATTATTTATTATTTATTATTTATTATTTATATTATATTATTATTTATTATTATTATTTATTATTTATTATTTATTATTTATTATTTATTATTTATTATTTATTATTTATTATTTATTATTTATTAATTATTATTTATTATTTATTAATATTATATATATTTATTATTTATTATTTATATTTATTATTTATTATTTATTATTTATTATTTATTATTTATTATTAATATTTATTATTTATTATTTATTATTTATTATTATATTATTTATTATTTATTATTTATTATTTATTATTTATTATTTATTATTTATTATTTATTATTTATTATTTATTATTTATTATTATTATTATTTATTATTTATTATTTATTATTTATTATTTATTATATATTATTATTATTTATTATTTATTATTTATTATTTATTATTTATTAATTAATTATTTAATAATAAATTATTTATTATTTATTAATAATATTAATTATTAAAAAATAAATAATAAAAATAATA
>CAXIES010000384.1:0-26450 GCA_964023965.1 Melinopterus prodromus
GTTGTATACTCATAGTTGCTAGACTGAAAGACTGCCTCAGGTGTTTCTGCCTTTGGAGGATCTGGACAAGGGAAGCAAGATACAGTAGTTTCTGTGAATTCAACTTCTTCAACTTTTATGTCCAATCTGAAAAATATGAAAAACAATAAGTAATAATTCCATTTACTTAATTAATGGGGAACAGGATATTATGAAGAAACGCCAACTAAATAAATAAATAAATCTAGACTTTATTTGGCGAAATCCAGCGTATACTCCTCCACTAAGGGGTGACGCCACTCTAATTTTCGAAAAATCAAAAAAAAAATTGCATGAATGATGTCTTGACTTCTTAGAAATAAGGTACAATACGTTCTATATTGGAAAAACATTTTTAAATGCTTATTTGATGAGCTAGTGTCTAGCCGAGCGTACATGCAAAAAGCTTAGAGCGATAGCTTACAGCTTAGAGACCTATACGCACTTATCTTATTTGGAAATGATTTATATGTTTTTATTTATTATCTTAATGTGGAATTAATTAATATAATTCCTATATTGAAATGTAGTTGTGTTTTTATTAAATATAACTTTAATTTTATATTAATAAACATAAAAGCTTTCGATAATGAAATGAAAATCTCATTTCAAGATATTGCATAAAACACAATAAATTATACAAACTTATTACATCTAATTGCCTTTTTGTGTTAATGAATACAAAAATCAATTTCTTGTCAATATTTTTATTGAAGGGTATTTCAGAACTAACATATGCATTAACATTTATTCACAAAATAGAAATAAATTAAAATTAAATTGCTTTAAGCTTGAATTTATGGTAATTTGTTACTTGTGATTTACTGGTGTTTTCGAGATAGTTAGCGTCAACGATATTTTGCAGTGTTTAACTTAATAAACAGAAAGGAGTATGTATTTTGTATAGCATGTATGTATCATTACATTTATTTATATTATCATTTTGTATTTACTTTACAGCAATATTTTTTAAATATCTGACAACTGAAGATAATGACAATTTATCTATACCATTAATTTACAAAAATTTATAGTAGCTTGTAGAATAGGGTGTATCGAAACAACATTTTTTTGGAAATTCAAAATTTCAAGTTGATAACAAGTTGTGCCTGTCGGCCCTCATATGGGGTCGTCCATTAATCACGTGAGGTCAAAATAGGGGAGGGGGGCTTTGGATAACATCACTAATGATCACAAAGGGGGAGGGGGTGTTGTTGTTACATATCACGTGTATTTTTGCGCAACCATGTCCGAGAATGCCTCACCTCCCACGCGTGGCTGACAAGCAGTGCTGCCAGTTTCTACGATTTTAGCGGTAACACAAATCCGTTTGCAAGAAGGAAATAAGGGCGAGTTTAATCAGCGTGCCGTCACTTATATGGCAGCATTGCGACAAGTGACAACCGCCGCTCGATGACACGCCAGTAGATGTGTGAATATAGCAGCGAATGCACGCATAAATTGTTTCTACTAACAGATACTAGCACAGCGTATTTTAAATTAAATTTTTCTACTTTGCGTTCGAATTTTTTTTTTCGCAATTTTCGAAATGTATGTAAATTTAATGACGCAAAGTAGAAAAAATAGTATATAACACTCGTTTTATAAGACGTATTGGCGCACTCGTTCCATTTGGGCGCTCCTCGCTACGCTCGTCGAGAGTTGAATTTGTAGATGCTTGTCCATTTCTTAGTGTCGAATATAGCCAAGTAAACCCATGGTCCGAGGACATTGCTTTCTAAATTAATACGTGCTATTTTATTATAGTATTTTTCAATAAAACGTATGCGGAAAATATTTGAGCTTTTTCAACAAAAAAAATACACGTGATGTTACATAGGGGGGGGGGGTATCTTAGAACCTCACCAAGTATCACGAGGGGGGTGTAAAAAACTGGCTTAAAAACCTCACGTGATTAATGGACGACCCCTAATGTATAAGCTAATAATAATAATATACCATCGGCTTTAACATAAAAGTGTCTAAAGTAAAATTGCTTTATATTTTCTTGAAGCACAAATTAATTGTACCAAAATGCTTATAATTGCATATCTTATAAGAGGACGCAATCAATAAGTATTTAAATAGTGATCTAAATCTTTTAACGTGAATAATTTCTCTGGAAAATATAATATTTGGTAGTATTTGTTTTACTAATTGTAAGTATGACATTCTTAGTAATTTGAGATGTTCTTTGTGACTTATTCCTACTTCTTGTTAAAATTATTATGTATTTTATTTTATCAACCAGTATTGATCATATGTTAGGATTTCAAATAATAAAAAAATAGGCATGCATTTATTTAGATTGAAGTGATTGGTTACCATGGTGCTCTAAAATACTTTAAAATAAAAATATAAACAAATAATATTTGCATTTATATGGTCCGTTATTTTATTATTATTGTTGGAATTAATCGCCATGTACCGTTTATAATGGATTTGTGGCAACTATTTTTAAACCTATCTATCAAATTAAAAGGGAAGTTAGTTTTACATGGACATTTTATTTCTAGTCAATAATAATAATTAATTTACATCAATAATAATAATCTGTTATAACTTATTCTGATATCAACATTTATAAAATGTATAGATTTACACTATATCAATAAAACATTTTTGAAATATTTTTTAATGAATACTTAGTGATAAGTAATATCAATCAGTGAACATCTCAAAAGTAGCATTTAAACATGCTTGTTTCGTATTACAAATATAATTTTTATAACAGTTTTTACATAAATTCTCCTTCAGGTTGCATAGATGATTTTATTTAAAGTAAAAGGTATATGTATCGATAACACACCCCATATAGGTATCTGTGCAGGTAATTATTTTTAAGGTACTATAATCTTCGATACTGAATATTCTTTATAAAATTTGAGTTTGCAGTGTATTTTTTACATGGTAAATAATTATGATAATAAAATAATTAATACATTATTGACTCTCATTGTTATGATATGAATCTATTTAACATTCTGATTACTTCAAAGCCGGTAAGTATAATGGTTGGTGGATTTTTAAGTATCTCGTAAGTATAAAATATTTACTTCATTTAATGCGAGGTGCAAACATGGTTCCAAAATTATTAATATATTACTGGTTATTTTATACATATGTATATTTTTTAATATATCAAATTAATGAGTTTTATTTTGTTATTTACTATTTTATAACCTTACGAGTTTAAAGTTTACATAATATCGTATGACCTAACCTAACCTAGTCTTCCTATTAGATCACAAAACAAGTTTTGGAGCGTATTAACGGGGGATTGCCTACCACATATTACCTCTTTGAATATACGATAACCCGAATGCCTAAGTATACAGGGTGTTTCAGAAATAACGGCTAACCTTGAAGGAGCAGATTCACCAAGGACAGAGAAGCAATTTTGGTCAAATAACCTATAGTCTATTTCAAAGTTTTCAGTACTAACAAAATTGTATTGAAGAATTCGTCTAAGGCCGGCCCTGGTAAATAGCCGAACGCGCATGACCCGTCTACGGTTACAAAAGTCCGTACAAACAATTAAAAATAGAGAGATTAGTACGTACCTAATCCAGAAATGTGATGCGGATTTACAAACATTGTGATTATTAAGTGTTATCGTCGTACAAGACAAACCGATTTAACATAGCAACTACGTGTCTCGATCGATCAATGTTATGTCGCATTCTAGCCATAGAATTGCTATTCATCCGTCTCTGGTACTACACAATCACTACACAAATACCCCGACATTAAGATTCCCCAATTCAAATGATTTTTATTGTTGATAAACCAACTAACAGCTGACCGACCGTGACCACGCTTGTGTACATCATATCAACCTGGCGAATGTAGGTCATTGTCACGCTCAGCGAGAAAAGCAGCAGTGGTTGGAGCCGATATGTTCTCGGCGACGTTGATTTGTCACCAGTTGCAACACAACTGCAGTGGAGTGCTGTCGATTGTCTACCGCTGGTCAGGGACGGACTCCGTCTTTCTTCATTAATTTTTTCAATAATGCGTTAAGTTAGACCATACGTTATTTGACAAAATATACTTATTACGTCCTTGGGCATATGCTCTTCCAAGGTTAGCCGTTATTTCTGAAACACCCTATATTATCAAAATACGTAAAGTTACAGTATTTACACCACCATCTTTGAGGGTTATGTTTACTGATGTTTACATCACCCCTTCTCATTCTAACCATTTGCACCCGCAATTTGTTTAGTTTAAAATCTAGGGACGCACATTTTTGCCTTAATGAACGTAATAAATGGGATGGCGCTCGGCGCTGTTCGGATTTGTAGTAATTCGGATGGAGTCGATGCTCCGCATGATTGCACCAGACGACTGTCACTTTAACAACACAGAAAGATCCCTTGACCCAACTATAGAAACAAGATTTACGGGCAGTAGAAACAAAACACAAACAAAAACTTGGTACGCTTAGCAAAGTACTTACATTGGCTCAGTTGTAGCAAATTCATAAAGTATTTCGGTGCTCTGCATCTCCTCTTCAAACGGTTTATTTTGAAGCGCTAAACAAGAAAAGCAAAATGCAAGTAACAATTTAAAACTCAAACCAATATAACAAAGAGCTTACTTGTGACCACACCCATTCTGTCGGCATGATTCTCAACGTCTTTGCAGAAATGATTTAACAAAAGACTCTCCTGGCTAAAATTGATACCGCATAAACTGCAACTAAATTTCTTTACTATACGTAAGTCAGCAATTCCATCACTTTCTTCATGTTTTATTGATGGCTGTAGTGGGAATGTAGTCATACTGATTTCGTAATATTCGCAGATTTGAAATAAACGAGACAAACGGTATAGTAGATCCAAGACCAACTTTGAAATGTGTAAGGTTAAATTATAGAATATGCCATAAGCAAATGCGCTGCATTTGATTTTGTTGCTGTACTATATGAACTAAATAAAGGAATACATGCATTAGCTTACCTTGTATCGCCAGTATTACCCGTAAATAATCTGGTGGGATTTCTGGCGGGCTAAGCGACAATTTAAAGATCAATTACCAAAATGCAGTTTACGTCCACCTAATCTAGACTGATCTAGACGCGGTCAACATCAACAATCAACAAACTTTCGCATTAACAATTTTTAGGCTAAATTTTAAGCTGGTTTGTAACCCGCGTTTCCTGACAGGTGTCGCAGATGTCGCTAATAGACGATTCGCAAGCAGATGTCCGACCTTGAAATGAATTTCTAAAGGTGCGTTTCAATTATGGCAATGGCGGTGGTAGTAGACGCCATTATAGTATTTCTACTAGATAATTGCTAATGACTCATGTTTATGTACATGCAAACTAATATGTGTCACTATCACGCGTGGTCAGAAATACTATAATTTCCTCTTCTACCACCACCATTACCATCAATCGGAACGCACCTTAAAGCTTTCACCAGGAGAAGTTAGCGACAAAAATTGGTTACCTAATTAAATTAATAATGTGAAAATCACCACTAAATTCCCTGTTTCTAAAGAAGAAGAAGTCTATGAATTGACACGTAAACATAACTTAATTATTTGTAGGTAGGTGTAGGTAGCACGATTTTCCTGCACGAGCTGCTACTTCATCTATGTTTTTTTTAAGGCTCCAGCCCTCAGATAAATAGAGAGATATGGACAAGCCAAAGGCTATAGCCTTGATTATATACCTATGAATGTATAATCAAGGGCTATAGCTAGCGTGTTGGTTTGTTTGTAACAGTTTGTAACAAACATATCGCCCTAAGAAGTAAGGGGCCTAACTATTTGTCTAAATATTTTTCCTCTTGGGCTCTTCTTGTTTAATAGTTATTGCGCCAATAGTGAAACGCTCGCTACCATTCGATTCTGTATGTCATTATGCTACTGCCATCGGAAAGGATTTCAATATTTATGCCGATTATTTATGCAAATTATAGTGTTAAAAAAGTGTAGACTTCAGATATAGAAAAGCTTTCCGATGGCAGTTGCATCTGATTATTGTCTGCTGTAATACATTATAAAAGTACATTAAATGTTAACTATAAGAGCACAGGTTACTTTTTTCCGAACTTCTCTAGAATTGCATACTGGTGTATTTTAGTGGGTTGGCAAGAATGTTTACAATAGCGACAGTTCAGGTATCCAAAACTAGATGGCGCGACTTAAATGCGCATTTTACTAAATTGGTATTTATCATGTATTTATTTGAAATAGCGATTGTGAAAGTACTATATCATCAACTAGTGGACCTATGGACCGCCTAAATATGTAGATCAGTGAAGCAGGTAGATCGCTGGAATCGTTAGACTGCACGTACAGGCTGCATTGAAAAACAATCAAAAAGAGATTGATGTGAATTAAAAACTAATGTCTTTATTTTATTGTAAAAATCAGTGAAAGTTGAATCCTCTTAGTATTAATTTTAATTTTTAAATCGAACGTTTTCTTTCAACGTTTTAGAGACAATTCATGTCTGAATTCAATGAGATACTTTGATACTTCAATGAGATAAGAAAGAAGATATTGAAAATTGTAAAATATTGATAATACTGAAGAATGTGAATTGAGAAATATGAACATTTCATATCTATTACTATGTACTACTACTAATAAGACAATAAATTGGTTTTCCACATGTACCCGTATTAAGATCAACATGTTGTTTATAGATAACACGTAACAAACGCTTCCGAAGAAGAGATTCTTATGAGTAAGATTAAATATTGGTGAAACACGCGTTTAAATTAATATTTTTATTATTTTCATGTTGAACGATTGATAAATTATGTATAGACGTTAAGATTTAATCATACGAAATAAAAATTTTAATATACCTACTAAAATTTTGAAATCAAAATAATTTTGGTATATAATGTTATTTTCTTCGAGCCGATTGCCATCGCGGATCAATTAATATAGGTACACAAACACCCAAGAGGTACCAATTTAGGCTCGTTACTCCATTTTTTACATGGTGAGTTCGCCGTCAAGGTGAAGTATGAAAGCCCTATGTCCCATGTGTTGGCCAAGCAACTACAATCTTGATAGAGACTGCTTGGTTTGGCACAACTGTACATCAGTAATCGTGCAAGAATGTGAAATATTCATAACTTCTAAATAAAAATATGGTTGTAATCCGTTATTGTACAATGCAGAGAGTAAACACAGGTATTTATTTGTAAACTTTAAAATTTAGTATTTTTTATATAATGACATGAGGTTGGCTCAGCAATTGCAATATGATCGTATGTAGATGGCTTGGTTGAGCATAATATAAATAATTATTGATTAGCGACAACATCGGTGAGTAAGCGAGGACGTGGAATGGTAGAGTAACGTAGACTAAAAAATATAATGTTTATTTCTAAAACATCTGTCTATTACTTATATTTTTAATGGATAAAGAAAATGAGCATATAGTATTTTTCGTAAAATTTCGTGTTATGTATGTTATAACCTAATTTTCCGTGTGCCATGTATTGGTATAGCAACTGTAGTCTTTGGTTGACCATAACTGTATTGCAGGTTACAATGATATGTGTAAAGTTATAAACGCAATTTTTATCTGTACTAATGTAGCGAGTTCACAATGTAATACTAATATGGATATTGCTATTTAATTGTCATATACAAATTTGAAGTAGTGCTATGTGTTGGCCCAGCAACTACAATCTGTACGACTGCTTGGTTGGACACAATTATTATAGATTGGTATTGTAGATTAGTAAAATTGTAGGTACCGTATATCGCAGAACATGTAAAATGTGCACGCATAATAAGATTCATATTTTTAAATATCTAATGTGTTGAGTTAAATTGTTAAACAAACAAAAATATAAACCTCTATTGAATTATGTATTAAGAATAGTAAGCAAATGAGAAAGTAACAATATGTATAGATAATACTGCAGCGAGTCGACATTGTAATATGGTTAGTAATAATTAATTAGTATCAGTTTTCTGAAAAGAATATTTATTTGTTGCCTATATAATTTGATGGTGTAGCATGTGTTGTCCCAGCAACTACAGTCTCTATACGACTGCTTGGTTGGTCACAGCTATTGTAGATTTGTATTATAGATTACTAACATTTTAGGTACCGTATATCGCAAAACTTGTAAAATATGCACGTATAATAAGATTCGTATTTTTAAATAAGCTATTCCCTTACTATTTAGTTAATGTTATGAGATAAGTGGTAAAACAAATAAAAATTTAACCTCTATTAAATTCTGTATCAAAAATAGTAAGCAAATGAGACTATAACAGTATGTAGAGATAATAATACAGCGAATAGACATTGTAATAAGGATATAGTAAACACATAATATTGTAGCAATGAGCGCACTTTTGAGGCCTTGAAAGAGTCAAGTTTCAGGCTAGAAACCATGGAGCCATAGTTGAGTTCCAGAAACCATGTGATGTCACGTGAAGTACGTGGAATCGCGTGGAGAGCTGCCATTGGTCGAAGAAGCAACTGAACGGACTCGCCGCGGGAAGGTGCCACAAGCACAGATAATTGTATAATTAGTATTAGTTGAACTAACATCGAGATAACTACCTTTGTAACTATACTCAATAAATAAGTATTCCGTCAAGAACGAAGTGTGTCTGAGTTAAAGCTACCCCCCCAAGACACGGTCGTCACAACTGGTGGAGACGCCGAAGTATCCCAATAAAGAAAAAAAAAAGGAAACAACAAAAGGTAGATAGTGAATGCCTGTGACCAGAGCCCAACAAAGAAGAATAATGGCAGAAGAACCAAGAGAAATAACCCCTGCAGTACACCCTAAACTGTTTGGAGGGAAGAGCAATGAAGATGTCGATCAGTTTGTAAAGAACTACAAACGCGTCGCACGTGCCAACCGATGGGGAGACGAGACGAAGATTTTGCAATTGCCGTGCTATCTGAATGGCGCTGCAATAAATTGGTTCGAGACGATCGAGGACCAAGAGATGACATTCGACCAGATCGTAGAAGAGATGAAGACAACGTTCAGGAGGGCCCTACACGACGAGGAACTCCAATATCGATTGTCATCCCGGAAGCAGGCACCAAGGGAAGATGTGTGGGAGTATTTCCACGACATTGTAAAGACGTGCTACCAACTCAACCCATTGATGGCCGAAGAAGAAAAGGTAAAACACGTCCTTAAGGGTCTACAAACAACCACACTGGAGAAGGTCAGCCTGATGGAAAATCCGGACGTGGAGCGGCTGCGACAGAACATCCGGAAGGTGGAAACCATGAACTTCCTAGTGGACCAGGTGACACCGCACGCGAGCAGTCAGAGGGACCAACATCATCAGGACCAGTACCAGAGGGATCGATACCAGGGAAACCAATACCAGAGGGATCGATACCAGGGAAACCAGTACCAGAGGGACGAGGAAATGGAGGACCTCCGTCGACAGATGGCCGAGCTTAGAAGACAAATACCAGGTAGGAATGTTCCTTATAATTCTAACCCGGCGGGCAATAGGCCAAACGCGTACGTAAATCCACGAAATATGCCTGCACGTACTAGAGACGGGCGGGTCATCTGTTTTAACTGCCGAATTCCGGGGCATTTCGCAAAAAACTGCCCCGTCAAGAAGGAAGATCCAAATCCATAGAGCGGTCAGGAAATGAAAGGTTAGAATATAAGTGTTATTTTTGTTTAAAATTAGGTCATAAAAAACAACCATGTAGAATTAGAAATAAATTAATTGCAAATGGACAGTCGACTGGTGCAATGATAGTAAATGTGGATGGGTTGGTTCAGTTGAGGGGCGCGGTCGGGGCCAAGCCAGCCAATTTCATAGTCGATACCGGCGCTGGAGTGAGCCTACTGAACGCGCATTTTGTTTCAAACAAAAATAACATAGTCGCCGTACCGTACATCCAGGTAAAGTCAGCAGCAGGCGATTCATTGTGGGTGTTAGGGAGACTGAGGCATAAAATTGTTATTAATTCGGTTGATTTCGAACATGATTTCTTGGTGATAAAACATTTGCAAGTAGATGCTCTGTTGGGAAACGATTTTAATGATAAATATGCGGCAAATATAAATTTTATTTCAAAAAGTATTCAGTTTCAAGTTGATAACCGCGACGTAACCTTCCAATTCAGCACGGGTGACGCTGGCGTGGTACCGTGCGACGTGCTTGGTCAGCAAAACCAGGGCGACGTGGTCTCACGTGGTGAAACCCGAGTACTGCCTTTGTCTACGACGCGCGTGGCAATAGATTTCCCAAAAGATGCAAAAAACTATTATTTCGTTCCAAACACCAAATTATTTCAAAGTCCTTTCTTTAAGATTCATAATTTCGTTGATCGAGGAAAAAAGGCGTGCGTATATGTGACCAATTTGAGCGATGGTACGGCAAAAATATTGAAGGACACTAAATTAGGTAGAATTAGGATAAACGAAACGGTGGAAAGTTCCGCCAAAGTTAGGTTTTCTGATAACGTAAATGTTATCAATGTACAAGCAACATCGGAGGGTGATAGTAAGTTAAACATTAGTGAAAAATTACAGTCGGCTCAGCGGCGCGAGATTGAAAATCTTTTGCGGGAATACGCGGATATTTTTGCAAAAGATAATTATGAGTTAAGTCGAATTCCCGGCTACGAACACCATGTAGATACCGGAGACGCGAGGCCGATTCGACGGCCGCCGTATCGCGTTTCACACCGGGAAAAGGAGATAATTCGCGAACAGGTGCAAGAAATGTTGGACGCGGGTGTAATTAGGAAGTCCCAAAGCGCGTGGTGTTCACCCGTGGTCCTAGTACGAAAGAAAGGTGGCGATTGGAGATTCTGCGTGGACTATCGAAAATTGAATCAAGTAGCCAAAATGGACTCCTATCCGTTACCGGTGATTGATGATTTGTTGTCATGTTTAGAGGGTGCTCAGTGGTTTTCAGCCCTTGACTGCTTCAGCGGTTATTGGCAGATTGGAATGGCCGAAAAAGATAAGTCAAAAACAGCATTTGTGACTCCCGAGGGTTTGTACGAGTTCAATGTACTCCCTTTTGGCTTGTCTTCGAGTCCAGCCGCGTTTCAAAGATGTATTGATCAAGTTCTGGGTGGTTTAAAATGGGTATCGTGTATAATTTATTTAGATGATGTCATAGTAAAGGGAAATTCCTTTGAAGAGCATTATCAGAATTTACGTGCGGTATTTCAAAGATTTAGGGAAAATAACATGAAATTAAAACCTAGTAAATGTTCATTTGGGTACCGAGAAGTAAAAGTTTTGGGACACGTTGTTAGCGCGGCGGGTATATCACCAGACCCTGATAAGATTGAAGCGGTGATGGGGTTCCCGAGACCGAAAAAGGTGAAAGACATTCAGTCTTTTGTCGGGTTGGCAAATTATTACAGAAAATTTATTCAGGGTTTCGCGGATATCGTACGACCGTTAACCTTGTTAACGCGAAAAAATGTTAAATTTAATTGGACTACCGTGGAAGAGACTGCCTTTAATACTTTGAAAACGAAATTGGTTGAATACCCCGTACTTAGACATTTTAGAGTCGATCTGCCGGTGGAAATTCATACGGATGCGAGTGACGTGGGGCTGGGCGCGGTTATTTTACAAACAGACGGAACCGTAACGTATCCTATCGCGTACGCTTCTAGGAGATTATCGGATGCGGAAGTCCGTTACAATACGACGGAGAAAGAATGTCTCGGAATCGTCTATGCGGTCAATTTCTTCCGACATTATCTGTGGGGCAGGAGGTTCAAAATAGTTACAGATCACCACGCCCTCTGTTGGCTCCATAAACATCCAAATCCCTCTTCGCGTCTAGCTCGGTGGGTAATTAAGCTTCAGGATTACGATTACGAAATTGTGCATAAAAGCGGTAAGCGACACCTTGACGCGGACGGTCTCTCGCGGTATCCGATACATAAGGCGACCGAGGATAGAGAAGGAGACTTGGAAATTCCTGTACTCATGTTAAATACGCCGAACGTCTCCGCATTACAGCTAGCAGATGCGGACTTAGCAGAAATCATTAAAGCATTAAAAACGCCAGAGTTAGTAGAAAATAAAGTAGTAAGAAAGTCACGTAGTTTCATCTTGGATAATGAGATTTTGTATAAGAAACATCACACGCCCTTCGGACAATCCACGTTGTTAGTAGTACCAAAAAGTTTGCAAGACGAAATTTTATATAGCTGTCACGATGATCCTTTAAGCGGAGCGCACTTAGGAATAGCAAAGACGTTTGGGAAAATTCAGAGTCGGTATTATTGGGAAAATCTGAGGGTAAAAGTAGAAAACTATGTAAAGTCGTGTCAATCGTGCCAGCAACGTAAAAGACCAATTCAGGCACCAGCGGGTCTTTTAAAGCCCATTAAAGTAGGGAAACCGTTTGAAAAAATTGGTATAGACCTTCTCGGACCGTTTCCGAAATCGAAGTTAGGTAATACTTTTATCATTACGGCCGTTGATTATGCTACAAAGTGGGCAGAGGCGCGAGCGTTACCGGATGGGACCGCGAAATCGGTGGCAGAATTCTTAGTCGAAAACATAATTAGTAGACACGGTTGTCCGTGCGAAATACTGAGCGATCGAGGTAGATGCTTTACGTCATCACTCGTTACGGAACTTATTCGATCAATCGGCATAAACCCAAATTTTACCACGGCTTACAGGCCCCAAACTAACGGCTTAACCGAACATTACAACGGGACACTAGCCACAATGATTTCTATGTATGTGTCTACAGAACAACGGGACTGGGACACGTACGTTCCATTGGTGACTTTTGCGTATAATTCGTCGAAACAAGAAACCACTAAGGAATCGCCGTTTTTACTTGTGTACGGGCGCGAACCGAAATTGCCTACCGATGTTACCTTAGGAATTCAAAATAGTGAGAATTCCGATGCTAGGGAATATTTAGAAAAAATAGAAAAAGTTAGGTATACTGCGCTAAAGCGGATAGAAAAAGCGCAAGAGAAACAAAAACAGAGTTATGATGTAGGACGCAAAGAACTAGAATTTTCTGTGGGAGATTTAGTTTTAGTATATTCGCCAATTAGGAAAATTGGTAAGTCAGAAAAGTTGCTTCATCGGTGGCGAGGGCCATACGAAGTCAGCAAACAATTTAACGAGGTCAATTATGAAATTCGAATAAAGAAGAAAAATAAGTTTACGTACGATACCGTACATGTCCAGCGTATGAAAAAATACCATCAACGCGAAAAATAAAGTAGGTGACAGGAAACCAGTCAGCAGTTTGTGTTTCACAAGTAAAACTTGAGTCCAGTTTGTCAGTCAGTTGAGTAGCAGCAAATAGCTAGAGTCGATATAAAAAGAAAAAGTTGCCAAGATGTTTTTTAGTACTTGGGCAAGCCTGTATTTTTTGTTGAATTTTCGTCCAATATACGGGGTTACGCACATAATCAGCGGAATATACTGGCGCGAGATTCAAAACACCATAGTATACGAATCCTCGGTGCCGTTGGTTTTCACGACCCGACTACCGGTTCCGACGAGCACACCAACAGAAAGATTACCAACCGCCTTTCAATTTTGCCAAGACAATTCCACCCGTTCCGAGTGCGAGATCGCCAGGGCGATGGACAAGCTTAACCGCCGGTTCCAGCAACACACCCAAATATTCGAGAGAAGCCTTGGAGGAAGTTCCGTGGCCAGTCACTTGCAGAGGTCCCGCAGGTCACGTTCCTTGGACTTCCTGGGCGACGCCATGAATTGGTGTTGCGGAGTATTAACGGCCCACTCCATTCAACCCATCCTCGCAAACGAAGCAGTACTAAAACAGGTTGTAGATAACCTTAATTTGCGGCTAGATACCGATCACGAAAATTTAATTAATTTAGGTAAATCAATGTCTCATTTTGATCAAAAAATCGGGTCTGCGCTAGACAGTCATGAACATCAAATGAATTCTATCGTGCAAACAATCAAACAATTGCAAAATTCGGCTAAGATAAGAGGAAATGAAGTAGGTCAACAAATTATGAGTCTTTGGCACAACCTCATTAATAATGAATTCCAAAAATTAGAGCTTATTCAATTGTTAACGCGTTTTCACATTACATCGCAATGTAGGAATCATTTAATCCCGACCGAGTTGGTGCAGCCAGAAGTATTAAAGCGGAATCTGGTGTCGTTGACCAAGGTGTTACATGAGCAAGGCTACGAATTAGTAATAGGACCGAGTGAAGTTAGCAAATACTTAATGCTTAAAATCGCACAATGTATAATCACAGACGATCAAATTGTAGTAACGGTCCGTGTACCGATAAAAGTAAAAAATAGCGAATGGAAGTTGTTCGAGATATTGTGTGTACCTTTCTCATGGAAACAAAATACGTGTAAACTTTGCAACGAAAGGATTCTAGTAGCAAAGACAGCAGGGGAAATTAAAATAATTACGGGTCAGTCGATAAAACAGTGTAATCCGGATGAAAATCAGTTGTGCCTTTTACCCAGGACGAATGATTTGCATTCCCAACGTCCGTGGTGTTTTCTAAAATTAGCGCAAGGGGCTCCAGTGGCGGAATTGATTAAGTATTGTGTAGTATCCTGCCATAAGTACAGTGAAACGCAGATACAGCAGGTCGCACCCGAAAGGTTTATCTTAACACATCCTTCAGAAAGTTATGTTTTAAATTGTAGCAATTATTCCGAAATTATTCAAATTCCGGATAATGAGAAACCGGGCGCGATCGAGTTACAGGTCCCATGTGGGTGTGCACTCTTGAAAGATGACAATACACACATCAGAAGAAATTTTCCGTGCGATTCAAAATCGATTGGTAGTTTTGGTTTCAGGCATGTATTGCCTGCATTGTGGTCGAATCTGGAATCTTTAAAAATACCTTCCCTAACCACACACACACTCACTTAACGTTTGAAAATATTAGCGAATGTTTAGATGAAAATTGGCATTATAAAGTCCCACATTTTAAGTTTAATCCGACGGTCTTACCCCGACAGTCGAGTAAAATAGCTTTGGAAAAGCTACCTTTGAGAACTCATGATATCGGCATATTAAAAGTAGTAAACGTGATTACGGCGGCAATTGTTGTAATAATTGTTATGCGAAATCCGGCTCTGCTGGGATTATCAGCTGTGGGTCGGGTGTCAGCATGGCAGGAAAGTGTGAACGAGGTCAGTAACGGTGTTGTTATTGTCATTGCACTTGGCTTGATTGTCTATTTTTGTTACGCATGCATTAGAAAGAGACGCAATAAGACAAAAACACAAACGGACATAGAACTTCAGGTTCCGATTCAACCGTCACCTAGCAAACGCGCAAAGTAGATTAACATGGTAGATTAAGGAGTACTCCTAGATAAGAAATGTGGTTATTACCTGTAACAGTTAAGGTGTGAATGAATGTATGAAGCGCTTCGAATTAAGTAGAATTAAGGGTTTATGTAAATTTAAGTAGAATTAATCAATTTATAAGAAGTTACTGTTTAATGTTTTTTATGTTCCATGTGCAGTCCGGGGACCTATCCAGCGACGAGTGCCGGCGGCGGCTTCCGAGACCACCTCAGATCGAAACATCGGGTCGATGTTTCTTTTAGGGGGAGAAGTGTAGCAATGAGCGCACTTTTGAGGCCTTGAAAGAGTCAAGTTTCAGGCTAGAAACCATGGAGCCATAGTTGAGTTCCAGAAACCATGTGATGTCACGTGAAGTACGTGGAATCGCGTGGAGAGCTGCCATTGGTCGAAGAAGCAACTGAACGGACTCGCCGCGGGAAGGTGCCACAAGCACAGATAATTGTATAATTAGTATTAGTTGAACTAACATCGAGATAACTACCTTTGTAACTATACTCAATAAATAAGTATTCCGTCAAGAACGAAGTGTGTCTGAGTTAAAGCTACCCCCCCAAGACACGGTCGTCACAATATATAATACGTGTCAGTTTTCTGAAAAGATTATTTGTCATATAATTTTATGTGCTATGTGTTGGCCCAGCAACTACAGTCTGTACGACTGCTTGGTTGGGCACAACTATTATAAATTGATATTGTAGATTAGTAACATTGTAGGTACCGTATATCACAGAACATGTAAAATGTGCACGTATGATTAGATTTGTATTTTTAAATAAGCTATTCCCTTACTATTTAGTTAATGTGATGAGATAACTGGTAAAACAAATAAAAATATAAACCTCTATTAAATCATGTATTAAGAATAGTAAGCAAATCGGAACGTAGCAATATATAGACATAATATTTTAATCATGTACTATTAGGTATATTATGTGACGTACCTTTTAATTATTGTACAAATAAATGAAAAAATTACCAGTAACATGTAATGAAATTAGCAATGATGCATAATTACGTAAAAAATATGATCGTCGAGATTAAAAATCAAGTCCCTTTACATTGCAGAAGTCTCAGGAAAACAAAAAATTGCCCATGGAATATATATTTGCAAATATAAATTTTTCTTCATTAAGTGTGTCTATTAATTTGAATTGCAGAGAGCAAACTTGTGTAAACTACGTTTTTTGTAAAGAACAAATTTTGTTTTTTCAATAATTGCCCCTGAGAATACGTTTTGTCGATTTGTACCTTTACAGAATCCCACTTTTTAGCCCTAGAAAATGCCACATATAGCTGGCCGTGTGCGAAAACGGGTTGTGGTAAATAAATTCCAACAAAATCAAAAGTTTGTCCTTGTGCCTTATTAATGGTTATTGCAAAGCAGACCTTGATCGGAAACTGTCTTCTTTTTAATACAAATGGTACGGATGTTTCTGAGGAGGTGAGGTCCAATTTTGGAATGAAAACACGCTTCCCTTTTAAGTGACCCATTGAAATTTCACAATCTATTACGTTATTAAATAAATGTATTACTTTCAGTCGTGTGCCATTGCATAAACCTTCAGCAATTGATAAATTTCTAAGTAACATGATCGGAACGCCTTCTTGAAGAGTAAGAGCGTGGGGGGGCATGCCTGAAGGTGTAATTGAATTTAAGTATTCTACCGTAAAATTTGCCCGTTCTTGATCGTCATCGGTGGCTATAGTGTCAATACTATAATAAATTACGGACTTTCCAGGAAGTTTCTGCAAAATTTCATTGTTAATACGTTCGCAACTATCATTTTTCGGGGTCAATATTATTTTTGAATGAAGCGATGCATATTCGTTGTCACCAAATTTCTCTATGTCTCCGTAAATAGCCGAAATAATATCGGAAACAATACACTGACGTGGAATAATAACAGTATCAACAGGCAAATTATGATCAATATAGTCAACCAGTTTCCCATCGCCCAGCTTTAAGAGCCACGCGGCAAAGTTATGCTCACTTTCGTCTGTGCGCATATTTCTCGAAAGCGTAAAATGAGCAAAGTGAGGCCACGCATCTGAATTATTTACACAGGACTCTACTATTAGTGATCTGTGTCCTCGCGGTACCACAGGCAAACATTGTCTAAAATCTCCCCCTACTAATACTACCTTTCCCCCGAACGGTTTAGTATTTTTCATGATATCTTGAAACAATCTATCTACAGCATTAAAAGCGTGCACGTTGGCCATCGTAATTTCATCCCAGATAAGTGCATGAACTTTTCTTAATTGTTGAGCTTCTTCGGACTCCATTCCTATCGATGATGTGGACTCTCGTGTCAAATTTATTGGGAGACGGAATCGCGAATGCACCGTCCTTCCACCCCGCAGCAGAATTGCCGCAATCCCAGTCCATGCTACTGATATTGCCGTTTTACCCATCACATATAACTCATCCAAAAGTGTATTATAGACAAAAGTTTTTCCAGTACCCCCAGGTCCGTCTAAGTAGAATAGTCTCTGATTTTCCCCGTCTGCAAATATGGCATGTATTACACGATCGTACACTAACATCTGATCGTTATTAAAATTGTGTTTATTTATGCCGACCTGAATACGGATAATGCCCATTTCGTCCGAGCTAACATCAAAATAATCGTCGTTATTATTAACAACTTGAAGAGTTGTATCATCGATAGATGATAAATTTGGCAATTTAAAATTATCATAGTCATAACCGTTGCGCGTTAGTTGATTTTTAATTTGAAGTAATGCCATCCATTCAGCAGTGGTGCAGTCATAACCTTTATGCAAGAAGTCTTGCATTAAAAACATTTTAAATTTGTCCCATAGAACGGAAGGTGACGAAACTGTGCAAAAAGTTAGTAAACATACAAATAATTTACGCATTTGGAATGGCATTTGTAAAAGTGACGCTTCTCGCAGGCATTTTTCCCATTCCGTATCTTCCTCTAATAAATTTCTAGCTCGTGCTGCGTCTTTAAAATCACTATAAATAAAACCATCTACCGTGAGGAGCTCCTGATATGAGCGAGGTCCACGGACATAAAGTAATAGCAAACGCAAAAAGAATAGATCTTCTTTACTGGGCGAAACAGTGTACATACGTGGAATTACTTTGGAACCATCATACGCTCGTTCGACCCATTCTGATTTAGCTGTATCAAATCTATAATAAAAAGGAATTTCGCGATATAGATATTGACGTGCATTACTGTCAGTTGCATTTAACCTAAACCACGCTTCAAACATAGATAAGCTATTTAACGATTTTTGTACCGCTCTCGCTTCTTCCCCCTCAGAAAAATAAATAGGTCTTTCCCCTTCCAAATGGAATAATAAACGAATTATCGTGTGAGAAGTTTGATGTAACGGTAAACTCAACAACCTCCAGGTTGCTTCTGCAGAACCAACATACCTTGAATCTACATATTCTGCGATTTCGTCGTAATCGTTCGACTGTCCTAACTGGATTTTAAGCAATGCACTGTCATGCCCCTTACAAATGTACTTGAAAATATATTTAACATTTTTAACAGATGAACACACTTCTATATTGATATGGGCGTCATATTTTTGTAATAGATAGGGATTATATGGTACTACAAAACGATTATCTACGTCATACTCAATGCTATCCCGCTTAATGTTAACTGTTCTTCCACTATCACTTCTTTTGTATACTGGAAATTTGTCACTCTCGACTACTGTTCTTTCTACAAACGCTTTTGGAAAATGTTTTTTGCACGTTCCGTCTTTCTCCATACATAGAGATTCTTTGTTAAGTGATCCGCAAGGACCGTGTATCATGTGGCTGCGAACACATTCAAAAATATTCTTATTATGCTTACTTACGGAGGGGTCTGGAATTTCGGCACTAATGAACTGATCAATTTTACTGGGTTCGCGCATTTTGTCCTCATTTGCAAGAGTTAATAGAATGTGAACGTGAGGTAGGCCACGTTTTTGAAATTCAACAACGTACACATAAGCTACTGCTATTCCAAAAATTTGTCTCTTAGTTATGTCATTTAAAAATGACTTAAATTTGCTATAAAAAACCCTACATGTTATATCTGGACGATCGAAATATTTTACATTATTTGGTAAATTGTTTATTATTTCCGGCCACCTAGGATTGCAGGTGAAAGTAATGAATAAATCTGGCCTGCCGTATTTTGCTACGATGGCCATTGCATCTTGAAAGTGTTGATGCATGGCGCGTGGGCTACCTACATATGTAGCTGGAAGTATGATAACCCGTCCCAATTCTATATTCGCGTTTTCAGCGACAGTCTTTACATAATCTATGACACCATTATAATTATGAGCTTTTAATTTGATTTGATTTTGGCGAATAAATCGTAATCTATCTGATTCCACCTTGTAGTAACAATCGAGAAAATATTGCTGCGTCAACTTGCCAGCATAGTAAATTGGATTGAAAGTGTCTCTTACGCTTAAGGCGCGGTACACAATATACTCTTGTCTACTAATTGTTTTGCGCTTCAAATGGGGTTTATCGGTAGTCTTTAAAGGTATTCCTGGATGCCATCCCAAATCCCCTTTAGGAAATAATATCGGATAACAAAACGGATCTACAATCGGATTAAGAACATGTAGCCAATGTTTTGAAGTGGGATTACTTCGTAAGTAGATCCGCAATTCCTTCGGCTCTGGCGGTGCCCCATCTTTACCTACAAAAACCATACCCACTTCCTCTCTGGTCTGTGGCGCATTATACCGCCTTCTATCAAATTGTGGATCTTGATGTATCTTAAACGAAATTGATCGCACGTCTTCATTAAGTTGCAATGCACGTGCACGCTCTTCTGCTTCAATATCTTTCAAAAACATGTAAGTCTTAGCGTATGGATTTATTTTCCTTAACAGAGCGTCTATTTGCGCTATCAAGTTGGGGTCAAGTTCTGCATATCGTTCTGATCGCACTGTTACTGATTCTTCGTTGTTCATAAAATATAATAGACCGTGATGCGGATTGGAATCAGTTGAGTCTATATCTTGAATAGAGTGTTATATCATACCTTGAATAATGCAAATTTTATATCTTTCGTCATTAGGAAATTTTATATCGGCAGAAAATGTCGCGAATGCAAATAAATTATTAAATGTCAAAATATTACTAAGAAATCTATTAGATTCGGCATGCACGTGTGTCAGCAAGTTTTTCAACAATTGTGGATACTCGTCTAAATTTGGCAAGGATATAACACCATCCCGACAGCAATTGAACGTTTCGTCAGTGAAAAATTTTGCCCCGCATTTTTTGCATATATTGATCATAGCCCCAATGTTATGAAGTGCGACATTTACTTTTGAGGCATCGCCATATGTTTTTACCCTCTTTGTGACTTTTTTTGTTGTCCTCTTTGTTACTGTCGCTTTTATTGGCTTTCGTGTTCTCTTTGTTACTTTCTCTTTTATTGGTGGTCTCTTTGTTACTTTCTCTGTTTTTGCTTTGTTACTTTCTTTGACACTTCCTTTCTTGGTTTTTTTGTCATTTCTTTATTTTTCGGTTGAGACGCCCTGTCCGTATTGCTGATATCTTGTCTCGTTATTACTCTCTTAGTTGGTTTTTTGAAAATTTCTTTATTATTTATCCTATCAGAAACTACCGCTGTATTGCTGGTATTGTTTTCTCTTATCAATAAGGGACGACGATTAATTACATTTATTGCAGTGAGGCTGTACACATTTTGATTATAGTTAACATTTGCAGTACTCACTGCGAGGTTACTTACTAATTTATAATATAACTCATCTATGGTCGAAAATTTCAAAACACACGATAGACCGTCACTGCAAGGCGATCCACTTTCATCTCTTGAATGTGAATCAAAATAAAAATAGCATTCATTTCTTTTAAAGATTGCGACTGATAGACCGTTACTGGTCAAAACACCACATTCGTAGTTTCTAAAAAAGGAAAATATGCCAATTTCTAAGCGTGGCATAAAATTATCGATGTGATCAAATAATCGACCACTAACAGCATTCTCTTCAATAATTTCATAACTGATAGCTTCTTGAAATAATACAATATCTGTGAGCAATTCACGAAGGGTTAAATGGGCACTATTCTGCATGTCAAAATTTAATGAGGATCCACTTTCTCTACTCCTAATGTATAAATTATCCCCGCAATGTAATATTGAATCAATAACTGATGTATTCCAGTCTTCAAGAAATCGAACGGTAGACATTACGCATGCAACGGCAGCATTAGCAGTGCACTGATTTCCTCGACTAAATATATTAAATATTTCACTTCCTTGATTAAAGCTGCCTCTAATAATGTTTACGGTAACCTGACCTTGTTCGTTCACTACCTGTTTTCCGGCATCAGTTTGTACCTTTTTCCTGGTCTGCAACGGGTCGGGCTTCTTTGGCGGCATCTTGAATACTCCTAAAGGAACATACTCTTTAGTTATAAAAATTATGCAGGTACCATAGGTGCCGCAGCAAACGCGGAATAATACGTCATCTACCGTGTTTCTCCAGCTATAACAAATTATGTTCTTATCGGTGATTTTCTTATTAACCATCGTACGAATACTACTGTGCTACGTTGAAAGAAATACGTTAGGTATCGGTACGTTGATAAAGATTTTAAATGAGCGTTAACTGTTGTCAAATTTGGAGAGCTAATAAAATTTTATATTGCATTATGTATTATGCATCTACCGAAGTGAATGCTTTGATCGTACCCCATGCATCATTTTGCCGAGCTGACAGGTATCCAGGCGTTAATCGCAATCATGTCAACTAAATTGTAATTTGTATTTATCATTAAAGACGAAATAAATATTGTATTTAAATATTTCACTCAGTTTTTGTGTTGTTGCAACGTGCATATAATTTGTTACCGTACTCTGTACGCATGTTCTTAGACGATTGTAATCAACCGTGACTTCTATATGTATGTGCATTCATCATAATTATCTTCTTATTGCTCATTATATTGATGGTTTTGGAGTGTACATAATTGGCAACATTTATGAAACCAGCACGCATATCAATTGTCTGTTGTTGGCTGACATATTTTCAAATTCGCACATTTTATACTATCAAAAAAATTATACTTCTAATTCCGTTGATTTGTGTGAATAGTACTTCCTAAGTCCTAACAAAAAGCAGATGCTTAATAATCAACAATCTTTACCGCCTGGAAACCTCCAAAGCAAAACATAACCTCATATTTATTAATATTGACATCCACACACGGCCATACAAAAAAAAATTTATGACTACAAAGTTGCCATGCGCGAACAATTATTTAAAATATTCTAAAACACGCATTCTTACAAAATTAATTAAATAAATGTAGTCAATTTCAATCCATTGCAACACTACAAATAGTCTAACAATTAACGCAATATATATATATATATGTATTGGATTGGCAATATATATATATATATATATATAATTCTTACCTCGCTATGAAATTCGCCGACGCACTGATAGTATACAGAAAAAAATATTCGAAAATTAGCAGATAATCGATTAAATCAGCAAATAACTGTGAAATCCAGGGAGCTTCACACAAAGTACTGCAATCGAATGACATTCAGAATCGATTTCCGTTTTCCAACGGCTAAAAACAAAAGCTATCGAGCGTACTGCCAATAAAATTTAAATTGAGAGACGGTTATAATAAATGAAATTTAACCCGGTTTTTTTGACAGTCTAGCGTGAAAACTATTGTACATAGTAATAATGGCAGATAATATAATATTTCTAGGATCCAGCATCCTACGACAAATGCAAACAGATATATTACGTAAGTATTTTAGAATATACATATATATATTATATAAAAAATAATGTAGATATGAATATGATTAATAATATATATACGATAAAGTAACAGTATCGTTTTTCTAGATGTGAAGCCATTCCTCAGTGGAAATAATAAAATATCGGCTGGATTATGTGTCGGGGGACAGCGAATACATAATTTAATTCGCAGGTTTAAAGCCAGCAAAAAAATAAATTCGCTTTGGACTAAAAGCACCAATACCGATACACTTGTCCTTATGTGTGGAACAAATGATATATTAAGAGGTCGGCCGTTGAAAAAATTAAAGAGAGAATTCGGTCATTTAATAAGAACAATATCACGAAATACCACTTTAAAAATAATTATTTGTACCTTGCCAGCGTGCAAAGAAATCCAAGATATAATCGTAAGTAATAATAATCAAAATAATGAAGTAATTTATACTTGTACTAAATTCTCCTTTTGCAGACTTTCAATAATTTTATAAAATCCTTTTGTGAACAAAACAACTACAAATATATAGATGTCTACAATTTTATTCAGAGTTTACATTTTAATGTGTTTAAAAGGTATAGTCAAACATAATATACATATTATATATGTTGTAGAATACTATAATTTACCTCATCTCATTTTTTACAGCGATGGAATACACTTGACAAAAAGGGGTTCAGGAAAATTATGGAAAATCATAAGATCAGCCATAGATATTTAAGAATTCAATAAAAATTAATAAATTTAATAAATAAATTATGAAAATTAGTGATAATTTAATATATATTTTTAATAAAAGAGTTCTTATGCCTTTATTTATTCTATTACACTTTAAGCACACATTTATAATATAAAACAAAATAACATAAATAAAAACTTTGTCAAAAATAAATAACGGAATCAGTACAAATATAACAATAAATGCGACAATACAATAATTCTTATAAAATGTACAGTTATCATATTTTACTATCATGGTCGATTAATCGATTAAATATATTTTTTTTCAGACTTAATATGACAATTGACAACAACAATTCTCCAAATATCTTTTCCAGTGTAGTAGTGATTTTACTGCATTAACGTCAACATGACACGTTAGGCGTTACACGTTAGTGTAGCTGATGAATTACAGTTACGCTATTTAGTGTTTAATAGTAACAATAATGGAACAATTTGATAAAGCCTTCTCTGATGACCAAATCTTAAAATACACACCATACAAATAATTCATAGTTTACTAATGCCGTTTCGTATTTTAGCATCCAATTTATCTCAAAGATTCTTGAAAAAATCATATTTACTTAGTAATTAACAATCTATGTGAAACAACATTTAAGTGGGTCTTTGTATGTTGTCAGTTTTCATATTCTATTCAAAGTCATATTCACAATAATACCAGAATATTATATTAATAATGTTGCTTAAAAAGGATATCAATAAAACTAATATATAGGATATCGCAAGAAAAATCTGTAGAAACTTCCAAGTAATTTTGAACAAAAAAATACCAATATTGTCCGATTCAGAAAGGATATCAATTAATGGCATGATAATCAAAATAATTTAATAATGTTACAAAAGTGAAAATCGGCTCCACTACGAACTAAATAGGCACCATTACGAATTACGTCCGCAGCATTACAACTTACGCAATAACCCTTCCGAATCAAACCTACGTTGATACAACTTTGTTGTCAGTTTTCATATTCTATTCAAAGTCATATTCACAATAATCTCATTCATAATACCAGAATATTATATTAATAATGTTGTTTAAAAAGAATATCAATAAAATTAATATACAGGATATCGCAAGAAAATTCTGTAGAAACTTCCAAGTAATATCGAACAAAAAAATACCAATATTGTCCGATTCAGAAAGGATATCAATTAATGGCATAATAAAAATAATTTAAAGATGTTACAAAATTGAAAATCGGCTCCACTACGAACTAAGTAGGCACCATTACGGATTACATCCGCAGCATTACAACTTACGAATAACCCTTCCGAAACAAACCTACGTCGATATAACTTTTTTTGTTAGGATTGACATTACTTAGCAGTAGAAAAATGTTTGTTCTGTATTCTTCCATGTACTGTCTGAAAGACAATTTAAATCATTCACCTTTACAGTATGTGTCGTCTCATTCGTTAAGTCAATCTAAACAAATATGAACTAAATTACTTTAAACTATTTGGAGATAACTATTATACAATACCGTAAACGTATTTGTCCATGAACGTACTTGTTCTAATAATAAATTTGACAATAATATTACTCAACAAACTGTTTCGGTATCCATAAAGTTTATCCATAAAATGCATTTCTAGTCCATCATTCTAAAAACCAATAAATAACTGTTAACATAAAAATAACTATAAAAGAAAAACAAAAGCAAGAACGATATGACCAAAAGAAGTTGATAATCATGACTAAGACTATTTAAGTAATCGTAAAACTCGTGTCTCGATTATCGAACGAAGTAAAGCTGTAATTTCGTCTTGTTATGATTGTTACACGTCTGTTGTTGTGCGTCTACAAACATCCCCTTGTGTATATATAAATATAAATAATATAAATAATTCACATTATACGAATTGTACCTCTATAAACCATTACTGGAAAACACACATTTTCGGTAGTTTTGAGATATTCATCTTGATTTCTTCAATGGTTCGATACACATTGTCAAATCATTGACAAATCAACAGATGATTGTAAACGTAGAATTCTTCGTTGATACGTATGTAATGCCTATAAAACCTAGTTTAATCGGAATGCGATTTCTATCCATATGTCGACGGCCACAACTGGTACTGTTTATTAGTTAGCTTCTTCTTGTAGGGGTTCGAGTTGCAATTATTGGTTATACGTTGTTGGTTATGTTATGACATTGGACACAGGCGATTTCTTATCATATAGTTATTACAAAATAAATAAAGGTTGTTTCTAACCATTTGAGTCTCAAACACGATAACTTTTAATTCATTATGTTGTACGCATGTTGTTTACCAATTGATGTTCCGCACGATTAATCGTATCCTAAATAATCTACGTTAACACGAATAAAACTCAACTATCTGTGTCATTTGCTATAACCATATCACATTCGCACGTAATGATGACAAATGCGAATTATTAAACGTACAACATGGGTTATCAAGTCATCTTATGGTTTCACAAAAGTTATTCGTCGGGACGCTTGTAGTTGTCGGCCCCCGCAGATAATCAATAAATATCGCTTAGCGTTTAAAGATGTATTATGTACCTACCTACTGATAAGTCTGTGTTACTGTTATATGAACAGGTTAGGTTAGGT
>CAXIES010000385.1:0-31509 GCA_964023965.1 Melinopterus prodromus
CCAACTAAAACTCCGGGTAAAATTTCGAACCCAACTAAAACTCCGGGTAAAATTACGAACCCAACTAAAAGTCCGGGTAAAATTACGAACCCAACTAAAACTCCGGGTAAAATTACGAACTCAACTAAAACTCCGGGTAAAATTACGAACCCAACTAAAATTCCGGGTAAAAATACGAACCCAACTAAAAAGTCCGGGTAAAATTACGAACCCAACTAAAACTCCGGGTAAAATTATGAACCCAACTAAAAGTCCGGGTAAAAAATTCGAACCCAACTAAAAAGTCCGGGTAAAATTACGAACCCAACTAAAACTCCGGGTAAAATTATGAACCCAACTAAAAGTCCGGGTAAAAAATTCGAACCCAACTAAAAAGTCCGGGTAAAATTACGAACCCAACTAAAACTCCGGGTAAAATTACGAACCCAACTAAAACTCCGGGTAAAATTACGAACCCAAGTAAAACTCCGGGTAAAATTACGAACCCAAGTAAAACTCCGGGTAAAATTACGAACCCAACTAAAACTCCGGGTAAAATTACGAACCCAACTAAAACTCCGGGTAAAATTACGAACCCAACTAAAAGTCCGGGTAAAAATACGAACCCAACTATTAACTCAAGACTCCGGGTAAAATTACGAACCCAACTAAAACTCCGGGTAAAATTACGAACCCAACTAAAAGTCCGGGTAAAAAATACGAACCCAACTAAAAAGTCCGGGTAAAATTACGAACCCAACTAAAACTCCGGGTAAAATTATGAACCCAACTAAAAGTCCGGGTAAAAAATTCGAACCCAACTAAAAAGTCCGGGTAAAATTACGAACCCAACTAAAACTCCGGGTAAAATTACGAACCCAAGTAAAACTCCGGGTAAAATTACGAACCCAAGTAAAACTCCGGGTAAAATTACGAACCCAACTAAAACTCCGGGTAAAATTTCGAACCCAACTAAAACTCCGGGTAAAATTACGAACCCAACTAAAAGTCCGGGTAAAATTACGAACCCAACTAAAACTCCGGGTAAAATTACGAACTCAACTAAAACTCCGGGTAAAATTACGAACCCAACTAAAACTCCGGGTAAAAAATACGAACCCAACTAAAACTCCGGGTAAAAAATTCGAACCCAACTAAAACTCCGGGTAAAATTACGAACCCAACTAAAAGTCCGGGTAAAAAATACGAACCCAACTAAAAAGTCCGGGTAAAATTACGAACCCAACTAAAACTCCGGGTAAAATTACGAACCCAACTAAAAGTCCGGGTAAAAAATACGAACCCAACTAAAAAGTCCGGGTAAAATTACGAACCCAGCTAAAACTCCGGGTAAAATTACGAACCCAACTAAAACTCCGGGTAAAAAGTACGAACCCAACTAAAAAGTCCGGGTAAAATTACGAACCCAACTAAAAAGTCCGGGTAAAATTACGAACCCAACTAAAACTCCGGGTAAAATTACGAACTCAACTAAAACTCCGGGTAAAATTACGAACCCAACTAAAACTCCGGGTAAAGTTATGAACCCAACTAAAAGTCCGGGTAAAAAATTCGAACCCAACTAAAAAGTCCGGGTAAAATTACGAACCCAACTAAAACTCCGGGTAAAATTACGAACCCAACTAAAACTCCGGGTAAAATTACGAACCCAACTAAAAGTCCGGGTAAAAAATACGAACCCAACTAAAAAGTCAGGGTAAAATTACGAACCCAACTAAAACTCCGGGTAAAATTACGAACCCAACTAAAACTCCGGGTAAAAAATACGAACCCAACTAAAAAGTCCGGGTAAAATTACGAACCCAACTAAAAAGTCCGGGTAAAATTACGAACCCAACTAAAACTCCGGGTAAAATTACGAACTCAACTAAAACTCCGGGTAAAATTACGAACCCAACTAAAATTCCGGGTAAAAATACGAACCCAACTAAAAAGTCCGGGTAAAATTACGAACCCAACTAAAACTCCGGGTAAAATTATGAACCCAACTAAAAGTCCGGGTAAAAAATTCGAACCCAACTAAAAAGTCCGGGTAAAATTACGAACCCAACTAAAACTCCGGGTAAAATTATGAACCCAACTAAAAGTCCGGGTAAAAAATTCGAACCCAACTAAAAAGTCCGGGTAAAATTACGAACCCAACTAAAACTACGGGTAAAATTACGAACCCAACTAAAACTCCGGGTAAAATTACGAACCCAAGTAAAACTCCGGGTAAAATTACGAACCCAAGTAAAACTCCGGGTAAAATTACGAACCCAACTAAAACTCCGGGTAAAATTACGAACCCAACTAAAACTCCGGGTAAAATTACGAACCCAACTAAAAGTCCGGGTAAAATTATGAACCCAACTAAAACTCCGGGTAAAATTACGAACTCAACTAAAACTCCGGGTAAAATTACGAACCCAACTAAAATTCCGGGTAAAAATACGAACCCAACTAAAAAGTCCGGGTAAAATTACGAACCCAACTAAAACTCCGGGTAAAATTACGAACCCAACTAAAACTCCGGGTAAAATTGCGAACCCAAGTAAAACTCCGGGTAAAATTACGAACCCAAGTAAAACTCCGGGTAAAATTACGAACCCAACTAAAACTCCGGGTAAAATTATGAACCCAACTAAAACTCCGGGTAAAATTACGAACCCAACTAAAAGTCCGGGCAAAAATACGAACCCAACTATTAACTCAAGACTCCGGGTAAAATTACGAACCCAACTAAAACTCCGGGTAAAAAATACGAACCCAACTAAAACTCCGGGTAAAAAATTCGAACCCAACTAAAACTCCGGGTAAAATTACGAACCCAACTAAAAGTCCGGGTAAAAATACGAACCCAACTAAAAAGTCCGGGTAAAATTACGAACCCAACTAAAACTCCGGGTAAAATTACGAACCCAACTAAAAGTCCGGGTAAAAAATACGAACCCAACTAAAAAGTCCGGGTAAAATTACGAACCCAACTAAAACTCCGGGTAAAATTACGAACCCAACTAAAACTCCGGGTAAAAAGTACGAACCCAACTAAAAAGTCCGGGTAAAATTACGAACCCAACTAAAAAGTCCGGGTAAAATTACGAACCCAACTAAAACTCCGGGTAAAATTACGAACTCAACTAAAACTCCGGGTAAAATTACGAACCCAACTAAAACTCCGGGTAAAATTACGAACCCAACTAAAAGTCCGGGTAAAAAATACGAACCCAACTAAAAAGTCCGGGTAAAATTACGAACCCAACTAAAACTCCGGGTAAAATTACGAACCCAACTAAAACTCCGGGTAAAATTACGAACCCAAGTAAAACTCCGTGTAAAATTACGAACCCAAGTAAAACTCCGGGTAAAATTACGAACCCAACTAAACTCCGGGTAAAATTACGAACCCATCTAAAACTCCGGGTAAAATTACGAACCCAACTAAAAGTCCGGGTAAAAATACGAACCCAACTATTAACTCAAGACTCCGGGTAAAATTACGAACCCAACTAAAACTCCGGGTAAAATTACGAACCCAACTAAAACTCCGGGTAAAATTACGAACCCAACTAAAAGTCCGGGTAAAAAATACGAACCCAACTAAAAAGTCCGGGTAAAATTACGACCCCAACTAAAACTCCGGGTAAAATTATGAACCCAACTAAAAGTCCGGGTAAAAAATTCGAACCCAACTAAAAAGTCCGGGTAAAATTACGAACCCAACTAAAACTCCGTGTAAAATTACGAACCCAACTAAAAAGTCCGTGTAAAATTACGAACCCAACTAAAAAGTCCGGGTAAAATTACGAACCCAACTAAAAAGTCCGGGTAAAATTACGAACCCAACTAAAACTCCGGGTAAAATTACGAACTCAACTAAAACTCCGGGTAAAATTACGAACCCAACTAAAACTCCGGGTAAAATTACGAACCCAACTATAATTCCGGGTAAAAATACGAACCCAACTAAAAAGTCCGGTTAAAATTACGAACCCAACTAAAACTCCGGGTAAAATTATGAACCCAACTAAAAGTCCGGGTAAAAAATTCGAACCCAACTAAAAAGTCCGGGTAAAATTACGAACCCAACTAAAACTCCGGGTAAAATTATGAACCCAACTAAAAGTCCGGGTAAAAAATTCGAACCCAACTAAAAAGTCCGGGTAAAATTACGAACCCAACTAAAACTCCGGGTAAAATTACGAACCCAACTAAAACTCCGGGTAAAATTACGAACCCAAGTAAAACTCCGGGTAAAATTACGAACCCAAGTAAAACTCCGGGTAAAATTACGAACCCAACTAAAACTCCGGGTAAAATTTCGAACCCAACTAAAACTCCGGGTAAAATTACGAACCCAACTAAAAGTCCGGGTAAAATTACGAACCCAACTAAAACTCCGGGTAAAATTACGAACTCAACTAAAACTCCGGGTAAAATTACGAACCCAACTAAAATTCCGGGTAAAAATACGAACCCAACTAAAAAGTCCGGGTAAAATTACGAACCCAACTAAAACTCCGGGTAAAATTATGAACCCAACTAAAAGTCCGGGTAAAAAATTCGAACCCAACTAAAAAGTCCGGGTAAAATTACGAACCCAACTAAAACTCCGGGTAAAATTATGAACCCAACTAAAAGTCCGGGTAAAAAATTCGAACCCAACTAAAAAGTCCGGGTAAAATTACGAACCCAACTAAAACTCCGGGTAAAATTACGAACCCAACTAAAACTCCGGGTATAATTACGAACCCAAGTAAAACTCCGGGTAAAATTACGAACCCAAGTAAAACTCCGGGTAAAATTACGAACCCAACTAAAACTCCGGGTAAAATTACGAACCCAACTAAAACTCCGGGTAAAATTACGAACCCAACTAAAAGTCCGGGCAAAAATACGAACCCAACTATTAACTCAAGACTCCGGGTAAAATTACGAACCCAACTAAAACTCCGGGTAAAAAATACGAACCCAACTAAAACTCCGGGTAAAAAATTCGAACCCAACTAAAACTCCGGGTAAAATTACGAACCCAACTAAAAGTCCGGGTAAAAATACGAACCCAACTAAAAAGTCCGGGTAAAATTACGAACCCAACTAAAACTCCGGGTAAAATTACGAACCCAACTAAAAGTCCGGGTAAAAAATACGAACCCAACTAAAAAGTCCGGGTAAAATTACGAACCCAACTAAAACTCCGGGTAAAATTACGAACCCAACTAAAACTCCGGGTAAAAAGTACGAACCCAACTAAAAAGTCCGGGTAAAATTACGAACCCAACTAAAAAGTCCGGGTAAAATTACGAACCCAACTAAAACTCCGGGTAAAATTACGAACTCAACTAAAACTCCGGGTAAAATTACGAACCCAACTAAAACTCCGGGTAAAATTACGAACCCAACTAAAAGTCCGGGTAAAAAATACGAACCCAACTAAAAAGTCCGGGTAAAATTACGAACCCAACTAAAACTCCGGGTAAAATTACGAACCCAACTAAAACTCCGGGTAAAATTACGAACCCAAGTAAAACTCCGTGTAAAATTACGAACCCAAGTAAAACTCCGGGTAAAATTACGAACCCAACTAAACTCCGGGTAAAATTACGAACCCATCTAAAACTCCGGGTAAAATTACGAACCCAACTAAAAGTCCGGGTAAAAATACGAACCCAACTATTAACTCAAGACTCCGGGTAAAATTACGAACCCAACTAAAACTCCGGGTAAAATTACGAACCCAACTAAAACTCCGGGTAAAATTACGAACCCAACTAAAAGTCCGGGTAAAAAATACGAACCCAACTAAAAAGTCCGGGTAAAATTACGACCCCAACTAAAACTCCGGGTAAAATTATGAACCCAACTAAAAGTCCGGGTAAAAAATTCGAACCCAACTAAAAAGTCCGGGTAAAATTACGAACCCAACTAAAACTCCGTGTAAAATTACGAACCCAACTAAAAAGTCCGTGTAAAATTACGAACCCAACTAAAAAGTCCGGGTAAAATTACGAACCCAACTAAAAAGTCCGGGTAAAATTACGAACCCAACTAAAACTCCGGGTAAAATTACGAACTCAACTAAAACTCCGGGTAAAATTACGAACCCAACTAAAACTCCGGGTAAAATTACGAACCCAACTATAATTCCGGGTAAAAATACGAACCCAACTAAAAAGTCCGGTTAAAATTACGAACCCAACTAAAACTCCGGGTAAAATTATGAACCCAACTAAAAGTCCGGGTAAAAAATTCGAACCCAACTAAAAAGTCCGGGTAAAATTACGAACCCAACTAAAACTCCGGGTAAAATTATGAACCCAACTAAAAGTCCGGGTAAAAAATTCGAACCCAACTAAAAAGTCCGGGTAAAATTACGAACCCAACTAAAACTCCGGGTAAAATTACGAACCCAACTAAAACTCCGGGTAAAATTACGAACCCAAGTAAAACTCCGGGTAAAATTACGAACCCAAGTAAAACTCCGGGTAAAATTACGAACCCAACTAAAACTCCGGGTAAAATTTCGAACCCAACTAAAACTCCGGGTAAAATTACGAACCCAACTAAAAGTCCGGGTAAAATTACGAACCCAACTAAAACTCCGGGTAAAATTACGAACTCAACTAAAACTCCGGGTAAAATTACGAACCCAACTAAAATTCCGGGTAAAAATACGAACCCAACTAAAAAGTCCGGGTAAAATTACGAACCCAACTAAAACTCCGGGTAAAATTATGAACCCAACTAAAAGTCCGGGTAAAAAATTCGAACCCAACTAAAAAGTCCGGGTAAAATTACGAACCCAACTAAAACTCCGGGTAAAATTATGAACCCAACTAAAAGTCCGGGTAAAAAATTCGAACCCAACTAAAAAGTCCGGGTAAAATTACGAACCCAACTAAAACTCCGGGTAAAATTACGAACCCAACTAAAACTCCGGGTAAAATTACGAACCCAAGTAAAACTCCGGGTAAAATTACGAACCCAAGTAAAACTCCGGGTAAAATTACGAACCCAACTAAAACTCCGGGTAAAATTACGAACCCAACTAAAACTCCGGGTAAAATTACGAACCCAACTAAAAGTCCGGGTAAAAATACGAACACAACTATTAACTCAAGACTCCGGGTAAAATTACGAACCCAACTAAAACTCCGGGTAAAATTACGAACCCAACTAAAAGTCCGGGTAAAAAATACGAACCCAACTAAAAAGTCCGGGTAAAATTACGAACCCAACTAAAACTCCGGGTAAAATTATGAACCCAACTAAAAGTCCGGGTAAAAAATTCGAACCCAACTAAAAAGTCCGGGTAAAATTACGAACCCAACTAAAACTCCGGGTAAAATTACGAACCCAAGTAAAACTCCGGGTAAAATTACGAACCCAAGTAAAACTCCGGGTAAAATTACGAACCCAACTAAAACTCCGGGTAAAATTTCGAACCCAACTAAAACTCCGGGTAAAATTACGAACCCAACTAAAAGTCCGGGTAAAATTACGAACCCAACTAAAACTCCGGGTAAAATTACGAACTCAACTAAAACTCCGGGTAAAATTACGAACCCAACTAAAACTCCGGGTAAAAAATACGAACCCAACTAAAACTCCGGGTAAAAAATTCGAACCCAACTAAAACTCCGGGTAAAATTACGAACCCAACTAAAAGTCCGGGTAAAAAATACGAACCCAACTAAAAAGTCCGGGTAAAATTACGAACCCAACTAAAACTCCGGGTAAAATTACGAACCCAACTAAAAGTCCGGGTAAAAAATACGAACCCAACTAAAAAGTCCGGGTAAAATTACGAACCCAACTAAAACTCCGGGTAAAATTACGAACCCAACTAAAACTCCGGGTAAAAAGTACGAACCCAACTAAAAAGTCCGGGTAAAATTACGAACCCAACTAAAAAGTCCGGGTAAAATTACGAACCCAACTAAAACTCCGGGTAAAATTACGAACTCAACTAAAACTCCGGGTAAAATTACGAACCCAACTAAAACTCCGGGTAAAATTACGAACCCAACTAAAAGTCCGGGTAAAAAATACGAACCCAACTAAAAAGTCCGGGTAAAATTACGAACCCAACTAAAACTCCGGGTAAAATTACGAACCCAACTAAAACTCCGGGTAAAATTACGAACCCAAGTAAAACTCCGTGTAAAATTACGAACCCAAGTAAAACTCCGGGTAAAATTACGAACCCAACTAAACTCCGGGTAAAATTACGAACCCATCTAAAACTCCGGGTAAAATTACGAACCCAACTAAAAGTCCGGGTAAAAATACGAACCCAACTATTAACTCAAGACTCCGGGTAAAATTACGAACCCAACTAAAACTCCGGGTAAAATTACGAACCCAACTAAAACTCCGGGTAAAATTACGAACCCAACTAAAAGTCCGGGTAAAAAATACGAACCCAACTAAAAAGTCCGGGTAAAATTACGACCCCAACTAAAACTCCGGGTAAAATTATGAACCCAACTAAAAGTCCGGGTAAAAAATTCGAACCCAACTAAAAAGTCCGGGTAAAATTACGAACCCAACTAAAACTCCGTGTAAAATTACGAACCCAACTAAAAAGTCCGTGTAAAATTACGAACCCAACTAAAAAGTCCGGGTAAAATTACGAACCCAACTAAAAAGTCCGGGTAAAATTACGAACCCAACTAAAACTCAGGGTAAAATTACGAACTCAACTAAAACTCCGGGTAAAATTACGAACCCAACTAAAACTCCGGGTAAAATTACGAACCCAACTAAAACTCCGGGTAAAAAATTCGAACCCAACTAAAACTCCGGGTAAAATTACGAACCCAACTAAAAGTCCGGGTAAAAAATACGAACCCAACTAAAAAGTCCGGGTAAAATTACGAACCCAACTAAAACTCCGGGTAAAATTACGAACCCAACTAAAAGTCCGGGTAAAAAATACGAACCCAACTAAAAAGTCCGGGTAAAATTACGAACCCAACTAAAACTCCGGGTAAAATTACGAACCCAACTAAAACTCCGGGTAAAAAGTACGAACCCAACTAAAAAGTCCGGGTAAAATTACGAACCCAACTAAAAAGTCCGGGTAAAATTACGAACCCAACTAAAACTCCGGGTAAAATTACGAACTCAACTAAAACTCCGGGTAAAATTACGAACCCAACTAAAACTCCGGGTAAAATTACGAACCCAACTAAAAGTCCGGGTAAAAAATACGAACCCAACTAAAAAGTCCGGGTAAAATTACGAACCCAACTAAAACTCCGGGTAAAATTACGAACCCAACTAAAACTCCGGGTAAAATTACGAACCCAAGTAAAACTCCGTGTAAAATTACGAATCCAAGTAAAACTCCGGGTAAAATTACGAACCCAACTAAACTCCGGGTAAAATTACGAACCCATCTAAAACTCCGGGTAAAATTACGAACCCAACTAAAAGTCCGGGTAAAAATACGAACCCAACTATTAACTCAAGACTCCGGGTAAAATTACGAACCCAACTAAAACTCCGGGTAAAATTACGAACCCAACTAAAACTCCGGGTAAAATTACGAACCCAACTAAAAGTCCGGGTAAAAAATACGAACCCAACTAAAAAGTCCGGGTAAAATTACGACCCCAACTAAAACTCCGGGTAAAATTATGAACCCAACTAAAAGTCCGGGTAAAAAATTCGAACCCAACTAAAAAGTCCGGGTAAAATTACGAACCCAACTAAAACTCCGTGTAAAATTACGAACCCAACTAAAAAGTCCGTGTAAAATTACGAACCCAACTAAAAAGTCCGGGTAAAATTACGAACCCAACTAAAAAGTCCGGGTAAAATTACGAACCCAACTAAAACTCCGGGTAAAATTACGAACTCAACTAAAACTCCGGGTAAAATTACGAACCCAACTAAAACTCCGGGTAAAATTACGAACCCAACTAAAATTCCGGGTAAAAATACGAACCCAACTAAAAAGTCCGGTTAAAATTACGAACCCAACTAAAACTCCGGGTAAAATTATGAACCCAACTAAAAGTCCGGGTAAAAAATTCGAACCCAACTAAAAATTCCGGGTAAAATTACGAACCCAACTAAAACTCCGGGTAAAATTATGAACCCAACTAAAAGTCCGGGTAAAAAATTCGAACCCAACTAAAAAGTCCGGGTAAAATTACGAACCCAACTAAAACTCCGGGTAAAATTACGAACCCAACTAAAACTCCGGGTAAAATTACGAACCCAACTAAAACTCCGGGTAAAATTACGAACCCAAGTAAAACTCCGGGTAAAATTACGAACCCAACTAAAACTCCGGGTAAAATTTCGAACCCAACTAAAACTCCGGGTAAAATTACGAACCCAACTAAAAGTCCGGGTAAAATTACGAACCCAACTAAAACTCCGGGTAAAATTACGAACTCAACTAAAACTCCGGGTAAAATTACGAACCCAACTAAAATTCCGGGTAAAAATACGAACCCAACTAAAAAGTCCGGGTAAAATTACGAACCCAACTAAAACTCCGGGTAAAATTATGAACCCAACTAAAAGTCCGGGTAAAAAATTCGAACCCAACTAAAAAGTCCGGGTAAAATTACGAACCCAACTAAAACTCCGGGTAAAATTATGAACCCAACTAAAAGTCCGGGTAAAAAATTCGAACCCAACTAAAAAGTCCGGGTAAGATTACGAACCCAACTAAAACTCCGGGTAAAATTACGAACCCAACTAAAACTCCGGGTAAAATTACGAACCCAAGTAAAACTCCGGGTAAAATTACGAACCCAAGTAAAACTCCGGGTAAAATTACGAACCCAACTAAAACTCCGGGTAAAATTACGAACCCAACTAAAACTCCGGGTAAAATTACGAACCCAACTAAAAGTCCGGGTAAAAATACGAACCCAACTATTAACTCAAGACTCCGGGTAAAATTACGAACCCAACTAAAACTCCGGGTAAAATTATGAACCCAACTAAAAGTCCGGGTAAAAAATTCGAACCCAACTAAAAAGTCCGGGTAAAATTACGAACCCAACTAAAACTCCGGGTAAAATTACGAACCCAACTAAAACTCCGGGTAAAATTACGAACCCAAGTAAAACTCCGGGTAAAATTACGAACCCAAGTAAAACTCCGGGTAAAATTACGAACCCAACTAAAACTCCGGGTAAAATTTCGAACCCAACTAAAACTCCGGGTAAAATTACGAACCCAACTAAAAGTCCGGGTAAAATTACGAACCCAACTAAAACTCCGGGTAAAATTACGAACTCAACTAAAACTCCGGGTAAAATTACGAACCCAACTAAAATTCCGGGTAAAAATACGAACCCAACTAAAAAGTCCGGGTAAAATTACGAACCCAACTAAAACTCCGGGTAAAATTATGAACCCAACTAAAAGTCCGGGTAAAAAATTCGAACCCAACTAAAAAGTCCGGGTAAAATTACGAACCCAACTAAAACTCCGGGTAAAATTATGAACCCAACTAAAAGTCCGGGTAAAAAATTCGAACCCAACTAAAAAGTCCGGGTAAAATTACGAACCCAACTAAAACTCCGGGTAAAATTACGAACCCAACTAAAACTCCGGGTAAAATTACGAACCCAAGTAAAACTCCGGGTAAAATTACGAACCCAAGTAAAACTCCGGGTAAAATTACGAACCCAACTAAAACTCCGGGTAAAATTACGAACCCAACTAAAACTCCGGGTAAAATTACGAACCCAACTAAAAGTCCGGGTAAAAATACGAACACAACTATTAACTCAAGACTCCGGGTAAAATTACGAACCCAACTAAAACTCCGGGTAAAATTACGAACCCAACTAAAAGTCCGGGTAAAAAATACGAACCCAACTAAAAAGTCCGGGTAAAATTACGAACCCAACTAAAACTCCGGGTAAAATTATGAACCCAACTAAAAGTCCGGGTAAAAAATTCGAACCCAACTAAAAAGTCCGGGTAAAATTACGAACCCAACTAAAACTCCGGGTAAAATTACGAACCCAAGTAAAACTCCGGGTAAAATTACGAACCCAAGTAAAACTCCGGGTAAAATTACGAACCCAACTAAAACTCCGGGTAAAATTTCGAACCCAACTAAAACTCCGGGTAAAATTACGAACCCAACTAAAAGTCCGGGTAAAATTACGAACCCAACTAAAACTCCGGGTAAAATTACGAACTCAACTAAAACTCCGGGTAAAATTACGAACCCAACTAAAACTCCGGGTAAAAAATACGAACCCAACTAAAACTCCGGGTAAAAAATTCGAACCCAACTAAAACTCCGGGTAAAATTACGAACCCAACTAAAAGTCCGGGTAAAAAATACGAACCCAACTAAAAAGTCCGGGTAAAATTACGAACCCAACTAAAACTCCGGGTAAAATTACGAACCCAACTAAAAGTCCGGGTAAAAAATACGAACCCAACTAAAAAGTCCGGGTAAAATTACGAACCCAACTAAAACTCCGGGTAAAATTACGAACCCAACTAAAACTCCGGGTAAAAAGTACGAACCCAACTAAAAAGTCCGGGTAAAATTACGAACCCAACTAAAAAGTCCGGGTAAAATTACGAACCCAACTAAAACTCCGGGTAAAATTACGAACTCAACTAAAACTCCGGGTAAAATTACGAACCCAACTAAAACTCCGGGTAAAATTACGAACCCAACTAAAAGTCCGGGTAAAAAATACGAACCCAACTAAAAAGTCCGGGTAAAATTACGAACCCAACTAAAACTCCGGGTAAAATTACGAACCCAACTAAAACTCCGGGTAAAATTACGAACCCAAGTAAAACTCCGTGTAAAATTACGAACCCAAGTAAAACTCCGGGTAAAATTACGAACCCAACTAAACTCCGGGTAAAATTACGAACCCATCTAAAACTCCGGGTAAAATTACGAACCCAACTAAAAGTCCGGGTAAAAATACGAACCCAACTATTAACTCAAGACTCCGGGTAAAATTACGAACCCAACTAAAACTCCGGGTAAAATTACGAACCCAACTAAAACTCCGGGTAAAATTACGAACCCAACTAAAAGTCCGGGTAAAAAATACGAACCCAACTAAAAAGTCCGGGTAAAATTACGACCCCAACTAAAACTCCGGGTAAAATTATGAACCCAACTAAAAGTCCGGGTAAAAAATTCGAACCCAACTAAAAAGTCCGGGTAAAATTACGAACCCAACTAAAACTCCGTGTAAAATTACGAACCCAACTAAAAAGTCCGTGTAAAATTACGAACCCAACTAAAAAGTCCGGGTAAAATTACGAACCCAACTAAAAAGTCCGGGTAAAATTACGAACCCAACTAAAACTCAGGGTAAAATTACGAACTCAACTAAAACTCCGGGTAAAATTACGAACCCAACTAAAACTCCGGGTAAAATTACGAACCCAACTAAAACTCCGGGTAAAAAATTCGAACCCAACTAAAACTCCGGGTAAAATTACGAACCCAACTAAAAGTCCGGGTAAAAAATACGAACCCAACTAAAAAGTCCGGGTAAAATTACGAACCCAACTAAAACTCCGGGTAAAATTACGAACCCAACTAAAAGTCCGGGTAAAAAATACGAACCCAACTAAAAAGTCCGGGTAAAATTACGAACCCAACTAAAACTCCGGGTAAAATTACGAACCCAACTAAAACTCCGGGTAAAAAGTACGAACCCAACTAAAAAGTCCGGGTAAAATTACGAACCCAACTAAAAAGTCCGGGTAAAATTACGAACCCAACTAAAACTCCGGGTAAAATTACGAACTCAACTAAAACTCCGGGTAAAATTACGAACCCAACTAAAACTCCGGGTAAAATTACGAACCCAACTAAAAGTCCGGGTAAAAAATACGAACCCAACTAAAAAGTCCGGGTAAAATTACGAACCCAACTAAAACTCCGGGTAAAATTACGAACCCAACTAAAACTCCGGGTAAAATTACGAACCCAAGTAAAACTCCGTGTAAAATTACGAACCCAAGTAAAACTCCGGGTAAAATTACGAACCCAACTAAACTCCGGGTAAAATTACGAACCCATCTAAAACTCCGGGTAAAATTACGAACCCAACTAAAAGTCCGGGTAAAAATACGAACCCAACTATTAACTCAAGACTCCGGGTAAAATTACGAACCCAACTAAAACTCCGGGTAAAATTACGAACCCAACTAAAACTCCGGGTAAAATTACGAACCCAACTAAAAGTCCGGGTAAAAAATACGAACCCAACTAAAAAGTCCGGGTAAAATTACGACCCCAACTAAAACTCCGGGTAAAATTATGAACCCAACTAAAAGTCCGGGTAAAAAATTCGAACCCAACTAAAAAGTCCGGGTAAAATTACGAACCCAACTAAAACTCCGTGTAAAATTACGAACCCAACTAAAAAGTCCGTGTAAAATTACGAACCCAACTAAAAAGTCCGGGTAAAATTACGAACCCAACTAAAAAGTCCGGGTAAAATTACGAACCCAACTAAAACTCCGGGTAAAATTACGAACTCAACTAAAACTCCGGGTAAAATTACGAACCCAACTAAAACTCCGGGTAAAATTACGAACCCAACTAAAATTCCGGGTAAAAATACGAACCCAACTAAAAAGTCCGGTTAAAATTACGAACCCAACTAAAACTCCGGGTAAAATTATGAACCCAACTAAAAGTCCGGGTAAAAAATTCGAACCCAACTAAAAATTCCGGGTAAAATTACGAACCCAACTAAAACTCCGGGTAAAATTATGAACCCAACTAAAAGTCCGGGTAAAAAATTCGAACCCAACTAAAAAGTCCGGGTAAAATTACGAACCCAACTAAAACTCCGGGTAAAATTACGAACCCAACTAAAACTCCGGGTAAAATTACGAACCCAACTAAAACTCCGGGTAAAATTACGAACCCAAGTAAAACTCCGGGTAAAATTACGAACCCAACTAAAACTCCGGGTAAAATTTCGAACCCAACTAAAACTCCGGGTAAAATTACGAACCCAACTAAAAGTCCGGGTAAAATTACGAACCCAACTAAAACTCCGGGTAAAATTACGAACTCAACTAAAACTCCGGGTAAAATTACGAACCCAACTAAAATTCCGGGTAAAAATACGAACCCAACTAAAAAGTCCGGGTAAAATTACGAACCCAACTAAAACTCCGGGTAAAATTATGAACCCAACTAAAAGTCCGGGTAAAAAATTCGAACCCAACTAAAAAGTCCGGGTAAAATTACGAACCCAACTAAAACTCCGGGTAAAATTATGAACCCAACTAAAAGTCCGGGTAAAAAATTCGAACCCAACTAAAAAGTCCGGGTAAGATTACGAACCCAACTAAAACTCCGGGTAAAATTACGAACCCAACTAAAACTCCGGGTAAAATTACGAACCCAAGTAAAACTCCGGGTAAAATTACGAACCCAAGTAAAACTCCGGGTAAAATTACGAACCCAACTAAAACTCCGGGTAAAATTACGAACCCAACTAAAACTCCGGGTAAAATTACGAACCCAACTAAAAGTCCGGGTAAAAAATACGAACCCAACTATTAACTCAAGACTCCGGGTAAAATTACGAACCCAACTAAAACTCCGGGTAAAATTACGAACCCAACTAAAAGTCCGGGTAAAAAATACGAACCCAACTAAAAAGTCCGGGTAAAATTACGAACCCAACTAAAACTCCGGGTAAAATTATGAACCCAACTAAAAGTCCGGGTAAAAAATTCGAACCCAACTAAAAAGTCCGGGTAAAATTACGAACCCAACTAAAACTCCGTGTAAAATTACGAACCCAACTAAAAAGTCCGTGTAAAATTACGAACCCAACTAAAAAGTCCGGGTAAAATTACGAACCCAACTAAAAAGTCCGGGTAAAATTACGAACCCAACTAAAACTCCGGGTAAAATTACGAACTCAACTAAAACTCCGGGTAAAATTACGAACCCAACTAAAACTCCGGGTAAAATTACGAACCCAACTAAAATTCCGGGTAAAAATACGAACCCAACTAAAAAGTCCGGGTAAAATTACGAACCCAACTAAAACTCCGGGTAAAATTATGAACCCAACTAAAAGTCCGGGTAAAAAATTCGAACCCAACTAAAAAGTCCGGGTAAAATTACGAACCCAACTAAAACTCCGGGTAAAATTACGAACCCAACTAAAACTCCGGGTAAAATTACGAACCCAAGTAAAACTCCGGGTAAAATTACGAACCCAACTAAAACTCCGGGTAAAATTACGAACCCAACTAAAACTCCGGGTAAAATTACGAACCCAACTAAAAGTCCGGGTAAAATACGAACCCAACTATTAACTCAAGACTCCGGGTAAAATTACGAACCCAACTAAAACTCCGGGTAAAATTACGAACCCAACTAAAAGTCCGGGTAAAAAATACGAACCCAACTAAAAAGTCCGGGTAAAATTACGAACCCAACTAAAACTCCGGGTAAAATTATGAACCCAACTAAAAGTCCGGGTAAAAAATTCGTACCCAACTAAAAAGTCCGGGTAAAATTACGAACCCAACTAAAACTCCGGGTAAAATTACGAACCCAACTAAAAAGTCCGGGTAAAATTACGAACCCAACTAAAAAGTCCGGGTAAAATTACGAACCCAACTAAAAAGTGCGGGTAAAATTACGAACCCAACTAAAACTCCGGGTAAAATTACGAACTCAACTAAACCTCCGGGTAAAATTACGAACCCAACTAAAACTCCGGGTAAAATTACGAACCCAACTAAAAGTCCGGGTAAAAAATACGAACCCAACTAAAAAGTCCGGGTAAAATTACGAACCCAACTAAAACTCCGGGTAAAATTACGAACCCAACTAAAACTCCGGGTAAAATTACGAACCCAAGTAAAACTCCGGGTAAAATTACGAACCCAAGTAAAACTCCGGGTAAAATTACGAACCCAACTAAAACTCCGGGTAAAATTACGAACCCAACTAAAACTCCGGGTAAAATTACCAACCCAACTAAAAGTCCGGGTAAAAAATACGAACCCAACTAAAAAATCCGGGTAAAATTACGAACCCAACTAAAAAGTCCGGGTAAAATTACGAACCCAACTAAAACTCCGGGTAAAAAATACGAACCCAACTAAAACTCCGGGTAAAAAATTCGAACCCAACTAAAACTCCGGGTAAAATTACGAACCCAACTAAAAGTCCGGGTAAAAAATACGAACCCAACTAAAAAGTCCGGGTAAAATTACGAACCCAACTAAAACTCCGGGTAAAATTACGAACCCAACTAAAAGTCCGGGTAAAAAATACGAACCCAACTAAAAAGTCCGGGTAAAATTACGAACCCAACTAAAACTCCGGGTAAAATTACGAACCCAACTAAAACTCCGGGTAAAAAGTACGAACCCAACTAAAAAGTCCGGGTAAAATTACGAACCCAACTAAAAAGTCCGGGTAAAATTACGAACCCAACTAAAACTCCGGGTAAAATTACGAACTCAACTAAAACTCCGTTTAAAATTACGAACCCAACTAAAACTCCGGGTAAAATTACGAACCCAACTAAAAGTCCGGGTAAAAAATACGAACCCAACTAAAAAGTCCGGGTAAAATTACGAACCCAACTAAAACTCCGGGTAAAATTACGAACCCAACTAAAACTCCGGGTAAAATTACGAACCCAAGTAAAACTCCGTGTAAAATTACGAACCCAAGTAAAACTCCGGGTAAAATTACGAACCCAACTAAACTCCGGGTAAAATTACAAACCCAACTAAAACTCCGGGTAAAATTACGAACCCAACTAAAAGTCCGGGTAAAAATACGAACCCAACTATTAACTCAAGACTCCGGGTAAAATTACGAACCCAACTAAAAGTCCGGGTAAAAAATACGAACCCAACTAAAAAGTCCGGGTAAAATTACGAACCCAACTGAAACTCCGGGTAAAATTATGAACCCAACTAAAAGTCCGGGTAAAAAATTCGAACCCAACTAAAAAGTCCGGGTAAAATTACGAACCCAACTAAAACTCCGTGTAAAATTACGAACCCAACTAAAAAGTCCGTGTAAAATTACGAACCCAACTAAAAAGTCCGGGTAAAATTACGAACCCAACTAAAAAGTCCGGGTAAAATTACGAACCCAACTAAAACTCCGGGTAAAATTACGAATTCAACTAAAACTCCGGGTAAAATTACGAACCCAACTAAAACTCCGTGTAAAATTACGAACCCAACTAAAATTCCGGGTAAAAATACGAACCCAACTAAAAAGTCCGGGTAAAATTACGAACCCAACTAAAACTCCGGGTAAAATTATGAACCCAACTAAAAGTCCGGGTAAAAAATTCGAACCCAACTAAAAAGTCCGGGTAAAATTACGAACCCAACTAAAACTCCGGGTAAAATTACGAACCCAACTAAAATTCCGGGTAAAAATACGAACCCAACTAAAAAGTCCGGGTAAAATTACGAACCCAACTAAAACTCCGGGTAAAATTATGAACCCAACTAAAAGTCCGGGTAAAAAATTCGAACCCAACTAAAAAGTCCGGGTAAAATTACGAACCCAACTAAAACTCCGGGTAAAGTTATGAACCCAACTAAAAGTCCGGGTAAAAAATTCGAACCCAACTAAAAAGTCCGGGTAAAATTACGAACCCAACTAAAACTCCGGGTAAAATTACGAACCCAACTAAAACTCCGGGTAAAATTACGAACCCAACTAAAAGTCCGGGTAAAAAATACGAACCCAACTAAAAAGTCAGGGTAAAATTACGAACCCAACTAAAACTCCGGGTAAAATTACGAACCCAACTAAAACTCCGGGTAAAAAATACGAACCCAACTAAAAAGTCCGGGTAAAATTACGAACCCAACTAAAAAGTCCGGGTAAAATTACGAACCCAACTAAAACTCCGGGTAAAATTACGAACTCAACTAAAACTCCGGGTAAAATTACGAACCCAACTAAAATTCCTGGTAAAAATACGAACCCAACTAAAAAGTCCGGGTAAAATTACGAACCCAACTAAAACTCCGGGTAAAATTATGAACCCAACTAAAAGTCCGGGTAAAAAATTCGAACCCAACTAAAAAGTCCGGGTAAAATTACGAACCCAACTAAAACTCCGGGTAAAATTATGAACCCAACTAAAAGTCCGGGTAAAAAATTCGAACCCAACTAAAAAGTCCGGGTAAAATTACGAACCCAACTAAAACTCCGGGTAAAATTACGAACCCAACTAAAACTCCGGGTAAAATTACGAACCCAACTAAAACTCCGGGTAAAATTACGAACCCAACTAAAACTCCGGGTAAAATTACGAACCCAACTAAAAGTCCGGGTAAAATTATGAACCCAACTAAAACTCCGGGTAAAATTACGAACTCAACTAAAACTCCGGGTAAAATTACGAACCCAACTAAAATTCCGGGTAAAAATACGAACCCAACTAAAAAGTCCGGGTAAAATTACGAACCCAACTAAAACTCCGGGTAAAATTATGAACCCAACTAAAAGTCCGGGTAAAAAATTCGAACCCAACTAAAAAGTCCGGGTAAAATTACGAACCCAACTAAAACTCCGGGTAAAATTATGAACCCAACTAAAAGTCCGGGTAAAAAATTCGAACCCAACTAAAAAGTCCGGGTAAAATTACGAACCCAACTAAAACTCCGGGTAAAATTACGAACCCAACTAAAACTCCGGGTAAAATTGCGAACCCAAGTAAAACTCCGGGTAAAATTACGAACCCAAGTAAAACTCCGGGTAAAATTACGAACCCAACTAAAACTCCGGGTAAAATTACGAACCCAACTAAAACTCCGGGTAAAATTACGAACCCAACTAAAAGTCCGGGTAAAAATACGAACCCAACTATTAACTCAAGACTCCGGGTAAAATTACGAACCCAACTAAAACTCCGGGTAAAAAATACGAACCCAACTAAAACTCCGGGTAAAAAATTCGAACCCAACTAAAACTCCGGGTAAAATTACGAACCCAACTAAAAGTCCGGGTAAAAAATACGAACCCAACTAAAAAGTCCGGGTAAAATTACGAACCCAACTAAAACTCCGGGTAAAATTACGAACCCAACTAAAAGTCCGGGTAAAAAATACGAACCCAACTAAAAAGTCCAGGTAAAATTACGAACCCAACTAAAACTCCGGGTAAAATTACGAACCCAACTAAAACTCCGGGTAAAAAGTACGAACCCAACTAAAAAGTCCGGGTAAAATTACGAACCCAACTAAAAAGTCCGGGTAAAATTACGAACCCAACTAAAACTCCGGGTAAAATTACGAACTCAACTAAAACTCCGGGTAAAATTACGAACCCAACTAAAACTCCGGGTAAAATTACGAACCCAACTAAAAGTCCGGGTAAAAAATACGAACCCAACTAAAAAGTCCGGGTAAAATTACGAACCCAACTAAAACTCCGGGTAAAATTACGAACCCAACTAAAACTCCGGGTAAAATTACGAACCCAAGTAAAACTCCGTGTAAAATTACGAACCCAAGTAAAACTCCGGGTAAAATTACGAACCCAACTAAACTCCGGGTAAAATTACGAACCCATCTAAAACTCCGGGTAAAATTACGAACCCAACTAAAAGTCCGGGTAAAAATACGAACCCAACTATTAACTCAAGACTCCGGGTAAAATTACGAACCCAACTAAAACTCCGGGTAAAATTACGAACCCAACTAAAACTCCGGGTAAAATTACGAACCCAACTAAAAGTCCGGGTAAAAAATACGAACCCAACTAAAAAGTCCGGGTAAAATTACGACCCCAACTAAAACTCCGGGTAAAATTATGAACCCAACTAAAAGTCCGGGTAAAAAATTCGAACCCAACTAAAAAGTCCGGGTAAAATTACGAACCCAACTAAAACTCCGTGTAAAATTACGAACCCAACTAAAAAGTCCGTGTAAAATTACGAACCCAACTAAAAAGTCCGGGTAAAATTACGAACCCAACTAAAAAGTCCGGGTAAAATTACGAAACCAACTAAAACTCCGGGTAAAATTACGAACTCAACTAAAACTCCTGGTAAAATTACGAACCCAACTAAAACTCCGGGTAAAATTACGAACCCAACTAAAATTCCGGGTAAAAATACGAACCCAACTAAAAAGTCCGGGTAAAATTACGAACCCAACTAAAACTCCGGGTAAAATTATGAACCCAACTAAAAGTCCGGGTAAAAAATTCGAACCCAACTAAAAAGTCCGGGTAAAATTACGAACCCAACTAAAACTCCGGGTAAAATTATGAACCCAACTAAAAGTCCGGGTAAAAAATTCGAACCCAACTAAAAAGTCCGGGTAAAATTACGAACCCAACTAAAACTCCGGGTAAAATTACGAACCCAACTAAAACTCCGGGTAAAATTACGAACCCAAGTAAAACTCCGGGTAAAATTACGAACCCAAGTAAAACTCCGGGTAAAATTACGAACCCAACTAAAACTCCGGGTAAAATTTCGAACCCAACTAAAACTCCGGGTAAAATTACGAACCCAACTAAAAGTCCGGGTAAAATTACGAACCCAACTAAAACTCCGGGTAAAATTACGAACTCAACTAAAACTCCGGGTAAAATTACGAACCCAACTAAAATTCCGGGTAAAAATACGAACCCAACTAAAAAGTCCGGGTAAAATTACGAACCCAACTAAAACTCCGGGTAAAATTATGAACTCAACTAAAAGTCCGGGTAAAAAAATTCGAACCCAACTAAAAAGTCCGGGTAAAATTACGAACCCAACTAAAACTCCGGGTAAAATTATGAACCCAACTAAAAGTCCGGGTAAAAAATTCGAACCCAACTAAAAAGTCCGGGTAAAATTACGAACCCAACTAAAACTCCGGGTAAAATTACGAACCCAACTAAAACTCCGGGTAAAATTACGAACCCAAGTAAAACTCCGGGTAAAATTACGAACCCAAGTAAAACTCCGGGTAAAATTACGAACCCAACTAAAACTCCGGGTAAAATTACGAACCCAACTAAAACTCCGGGTAAAATTACGAACCCAACTAAAAGTCCGGGTAAAAATACGAACCCAACTATTAACTCAAGACTCCGGGTAAAATTACGAACCCAACTAAAACTCCGGGTAAAATTACGAACCCAACTAAAAGTCCGGGTAAAAAATACGAACCCAACTAAAAAGTCCGGGTAAAATTACGAACCCAACTAAAACTCCGGGTAAAATTATGAACCCAACTAAAAGTCCGGGTAAAAAATTCGAACCCAACTAAAAAGTCCGGGTAAAATTACGAACCCAACTAAAACTCCGGGTAAAATTACGAACCCAACTAAAACTCCGGGTAAAATTACGAACCCAACTAAAAAGTCCGTGTAAAATTACGAACCCAACTAAAAAGTCCGGGTAAAATTACGAACCCAACTAAAAAGTCCGGGTAAAATTACGAACCCAACTAAAACTCCGGGTAAAATTATGAACCCAACTAAAAGTCCGGGTAAAAAATTCGAACCCAACTAAAAAGTCCGGGTAAAATTACGAACCCAACTAAAACTCCGGGTAAAATTACGAACCCAACTAAAATTCCGGGTAAAAATACGAACCCAACTAAAAAGTCCGGGTAAAATTACGAACCCAACTAAAACTCCGGGTAAAATTATGAACCCAACTAAAAGTCCGGGTAAAAAATTCGAACCCAACTAAAAAGTCCGGGTAAAATTACGAACCCAACTAAAACTCCGGGTAAAGTTATGAACCCAACTAAAAGTCCGGGTAAAAAATTCGAACCCAACTAAAAAGTCCGGGTAAAATTACGAACCCAACTAAAACTCCGGGTAAAATTACGAACCCAACTAAAACTCCGGGTAAAATTACGAACCCAACTAAAAGTCCGGGTAAAAAATACGAACCCAACTAAAAAGTCAGGGTAAAATTACGAACCCAACTAAAACTCCGGGTAAAATTACGAACCCAACTAAAACTCCGGGTAAAAAATACGAACCCAACTAAAAAGTCCGGGTAAAATTACGAACCCAACTAAAAAGTCCGAGTAAAATTACGAACCCAACTAAAACTCCGGGTAAAATTACGAACTCAACTAAAACTCCGGGTAAAATTACGAACCCAACTAAAATTCCGGGTAAAAATACGAACCCAACTAAAAAGTCCGGGTAAAATTACGAACCCAACTAAAACTCCGGGTAAAATTATGAACCCAACTAAAAGTCCGGGTAAAAAATTCGAACCCAACTAAAAAGTCCGGGTAAAATTACGAACCCAACTAAAACTCCGGGTAAAATTATGAACCCAACTAAAAGTCCGGGTAAAAAATTCGAACCCAACTAAAAAGTCCGGGTAAAATTACGAACCCAACTAAAACTCCGGGTAAAATTACGAACCCAACTAAAACTCCGGGTAAAATTACGAACCCAAGTAAAACTCCGGGTAAAATTACGAACCCAAGTAAAACTCCGGGTAAAATTACGAACCCAACTAAAACTCCGGGTAAAATTACGAACCCAACTAAAACTCCGGGTAAAATTACGAACCCAACTAAAAGTCCGGGTAAAATTATGAACCCAACTAAAACTCCGGGTAAAATTACGAACTCAACTAAAACTCCGGGTAAAATTACGAACCCAACTAAAATTCCGGGTAAAAATACGAACCCAACTAAAAAGTCCGGGTAAAATTACGAACCCAACTAAAACTCCGGGTAAAATTATGAACCCAACTAAAAGTCCGGGTAAAAAATTCGAACCCAACTAAAAAGTCCGGGTAAAATTACGAACCCAACTAAAACTCCGGGTAAAATTATGAACCCAACTAAAAGTCCGGGTAAAAAATTCGAACCCAACTAAAAAGTCCGGGTAAAATTACGAACCCAACTAAAACTCCGGGTAAAATTACGAACCCAACTAAAACTCCGGGTAAAATTGCGAACCCAAGTAAAACTCCGGGTAAAATTACGAACCCAAGTAAAACTCCGGGTAAAATTACGAACCCAACTAAAACTCCGGGTAAAATTACGAACCCAACTAAAACTCCGGGTAAAATTACGAACCCAACTAAAAGTCCGGGTAAAAATACGAACCCAACTATTAACTCAAGACTCCGGGTAAAATTACGAACCCAACTAAAACTCCGGGTAAAAAATACGAACCCAACTAAAACTCCGGGTAAAAAATTCGAACCCAACTAAAACTCCGGGTAAAATTACGAACCCAACTAAAAGTCCGGGTAAAAAATACGAACCCAACTAAAAAGTCCGGGTAAAATTACGAACCCAACTAAAACTCCGGGTAAAATTACGAACCCAACTAAAAGTCCGGGTAAAAAATACGAACCCAACTAAAAAGTCCGGGTAAAATTACGAACCCAACTAAAACTCCGGGTAAAAAGTACGAACCCAACTAAAAAGTCCGGGTAAAATTACGAACCCAACTAAAAAGTCCGGGTAAAATTACGAACCCAACTAAAACTCCGGGTAAAATTACGAACTCAACTAAAACTCCGGGTAAAATTGCGAACCCAACTAAAACTCCGGGTAAAATTACGAACCCAACTAAAAGTCCGGGTAAAAAATACGAACCCAACTAAAAAGTCCGGGTAAAATTACGAACCCAACTAAAACTCCGGGTAAAATTACGAACCCAACTAAAACTCCGGGTAAAATTACGAACCCAAGTAAAACTCCGTGTAAAATTACGAACCCAAGTAAAACTCTGGGTAAAATTACGAACCCAACTAAACTCCGGGTAAAATTACGAACCCATCTAAAACTCCGGGTAAAATTACGAACCCAACTAAAAGTCCGGGTAAAAATACGAACCCAACTATTAACTCAAGACTCCGGGTAAAATTACGAACCCAACTAAAACTCCGGGTAAAATTACGAACCCAACTAAAACTCCGGGTAAAATTACGAACCCAACTAAAAGTCCGGGTAAAAAATACGAACCCAACTAAAAAGTCCGGGTAAAATTACGACCCCAACTAAAACTCCGGGTAAAATTATGAACCCAACTAAAAGTCCGGGTAAAAAATTCGAACCCAACTAAAAAGTCCGGGTAAAATTACGAACCCAACTAAAACTCCGTGTAAAATTACGAACCCAACTAAAAAGTCCGTGTAAAATTACGAACCCAACTAAAAAGTCCGGGTAAAATTACGAACCCAACTAAAAAGTCCGGGTAAAATTACGAACCCAACTAAAACTCCGGGTAAAATTACGAACTCAACTAAAACTCCGGGTAAAATTACGAACCCAACTAAAACTCCGGGTAAAATTACGAACCCAACTAAAATTCCGGGTAAAAATACGAACCCAACTAAAAAGTCCGGGTAAAATTACGAACCCAACTAAAACTCCGGGTAAAATTATGAACCCAACTAAAAGTCCGGGTAAAAAATTCGAACCCACCTAAAAAGTCCGGGTAAAATTACGAACCCAACTAAAACTCCGGGTAAAATTATGAACCCAACTAAAAGTCCGGGTAAAAAATTCGAACCCAACTAAAAAGTCCGGGTAAAATTACGAACCCAACTAAAACTCCAGGTAAAATTACGAACCCAACTAAAACTCCGGTAAAATTACGAACCCAAGTAAAACTCCGGGTAAAATTACGAACCCAAGTAAAACTCCGGGTAAAATTACGAACCCAACTAAAACTCCGGGTAAAATTTCGAACCCAACTAAAACTCCGGGTAAAATTACGAACCCAACTAAAAGTCCGGGTAAAATTACGAACCCAACTAAAACTCCGGGTAAAATTACGAACTCAACTAAAACTCCGGGTAAAATTACGAACCCAACTAAAATTCCGGGTAAAAATACGAACCCAACTAAAAAGTCCGGGTAAAATTACGAACCCAACTAAAACTCCGGGTAAAATTATGAACCCAACTAAAAGTCCGGGTAAAAAATTCGAACCCAACTAAAAAGTCCGGGTAAAATTACGAACCCAACTAAAACTCCGGGTAAAATTATGAATCCAACTAAAAGTCCGGGTAAAAAATTCGAACCCAACTAAAAAGTCCGGGTAAAAATTACGAACCCAACTAAAACTCCGGGTAAAATTACGAACCACACTAAAACTCCGGGTAAAAATACGAACCCAAGTAAAACTCCGGTAAAATTACGACCCAAGTAAAACTCCGGGTAAAATTACGAACCCAACTAAAACTCCGGGTAAAATTACGAACCCAACTAAAACTCCGGGTAAAATTACGAACCCAACTAAAAGTCCGGGTAAAAATACGAACCCAACTATTAACTCAAGACTCCGGGTAAAATTACGAACCCAACTAAAACTCCGGGTAAAATTACGAACCCAACTAAAAGTCCGGGTAAAAAATACGAACCCAACTAAAAAGTCCGGTAAAATTACGAACCCAACTAAAACTCCGGGTAAAATTATGAACCCAACTAAAAGTCCGGGTAAAAAATTCGAACCCAACTAAAAAGTCCGGTAAAATTACGAACCCAACTAAAACTCCGGGTAAAAATTACGAACCCAACTAAAAAGTCCGGGTAAAATTACGAACCCAACTAAAAAGTCCGGGTAAAATTACGAACCCAACTAAAAAGTCCGGGTAAAATTACGAACCCAACTAAAACTCCGGGTAAAATTACGAACTCAACTAAAACTCCGGTAAAATTACGAACCCAACTAAAACTCCGGGTAAAATTACGAACCCAAGTAAAACTCCGGGTAAAATTACGAACCCAACTAAAAGTCCGGGTAAAATTACGAACCCAACTAAAACTCCGGGTAAAATTACGAACCCAACTAAACTCCGGTAAAAGTACGAACCCAACTAAAAAGTCCGGGTAAAATTACGAACCCAACTAAAAAGTCCGGGTAAAATTACGAACCCAACTAAAACTCCGGGTAAAATTACGAACTCAACTAAACTCCGGTAAAATTACGAACCCAACTAAAACTCCGGGTAAAATTACGAACCAACTAAAAGTCCGGGTAAAAAATACGAACCCAACTAAAAAGTCCGGGTAAAATTACGAACCCAACTAAAAAGTCCGGGTAAAATTACGAACCCAACTAAAACTCCGGTAAAATTACGAACTCAACTAAAACTCCGGGTAAAATTACGAACCCAACTAAACTCGGTAAATTACGAACCCAACTAAAAGTCCGGGTAAAAATACGAACCCAACTAAAAAGTCGGGTAAAATTACGAACCCAACTAAAACTCCGGGTAAAATTACGAACCCAACTAAAACTCCGGGTAAAATTACGAACCCAAGTAAAACTCCGGGTAAAATTACGAACCCAACTAAAAGTCCGGGTAAAAAATACGAACCCAACTAAAAAGTCCGGGTAAAATTACGAACCCAACTAAAACTCCGGGTAAAATTACGAACCCAACTAAAACTCCGGGTAAAAAGTACGAACCCAACTAAAAAGTCCGGGTAAAATTACGAACCCAACTAAAAAGTCCGGGTAAAATTACGAACCCAACTAAAACTCCGGGTAAAATTACGAACTCAACTAAAACTCCGTGTAAAATTACGAACCCAACTAAAACTCCGGTAAAATTACGAACCAACTAAAAGTCCGGTAAAAAATACGAACCCAACTAAAAAGTCCGGGTAAAATTACGAACCCAACTAAAACTCCGGGTAAAATTACCAACCCAACTAAAACTCCGGGTAAAATTACGAACCCAAGTAAAACTCCGTGTAAAATTACGAACCCAAGTAAAACTCCGGGTAAAATTACGAACCCAACTAAACTCCGGGTAAAATTACAAACCCAACTAAAACTCCGGGTAAATTACGAACCCAACTAAAAGTCCGGGTAAAAATACGAACCCAACTATTAACTCAAGACTCCGGGTAAAATACGAACCCAACTAAAACTCCGGGTAAAATTACGACACCCAACTAAAACTCCGGGTAAAATTACGAACCCAACTAAAAGTCCGGGTAAAAAATACGAACCCAACTAAAAAGTCCGGGTAAAATTACGAACCCAACTAAAACTCCGGGTAAAATTATGAACCCAACTAAAAGTCCGGGTAAAAAATTCGAACCCAACTAAAAAGTCCGGGTAAAATTACGAACCCAACTAAAACTCCGTGTAAAATTACGAACCCAACTAAAAAGTCCGTGTAAATTACGAACCCAACTAAAAGTCCGGGTAAAAATTACGAACCCAACTAAAAAGTCCGGTTAAATTACGAACCCAACTAAAACTCCGGGTAAATTACGAACTCAACTAAAACTCCGGGTAAAATTACGAACCCAAACTAAAACTCCGGGTAAAATACGAACCCAACTAAAATTCCGGGTAAAATACGACACCCAACTAAAAAGTCCGGGTAACATTACGAACCCACTAAAAACTCCGGGTAAAATTGTGAACCCAACTAAAATTCCGGGTAAAAAATTCGAACCCAACTAAAAAGTCCGGGTAAAATTACGAACCCAACTAAAACTCCGGGTAAAATTACGAACCCAACTAAAATTCCGGGTAAAAATACGAACCCAACTAAAAAGTCCGGGTAAAATTACGACACCAACTAAACTCCGGGTAAAATTATGAACCCCAACTAAAAGTCCGGGTAAAAAATTCGAACCCAACTAAAGTCCGGTAAATTACGAACCCAACTAAAACTCCGGGTAAAGTTATGAACCCAACTAAAAGTCCGGGTAAAAATTCGAACCCAACTAAAAAGTCCGGGTAAAATTACGAACCCAACTAAAACTCCGGGTAAAATTACGAACCCAACTAAAACTCCGGGTAAAATTACGAACGCCAACTAAAAGTCCGGGTAAAAAATACGAACCCAACTAAAAAGTCAGGGTAAAATTACGAACCCAGACTAAAACTCCGGGTAAAATTACGAACCCAACTAAAACTCCGGTAAAAAATACGAACCCACACTAAAAGTCCGGTAAAATTACGAACCCAACTAAAAAGTCCGGGTAAAATTACGAACCCAACTAAAACTCCGGGTAAAATTACGACTCAACTAAAACTCCGGGTAAAATTACGAACCCAACTAAAATTCCGGGTAAAAATACGACCCAACTAAAAAGTCCGGGTAAAAATTACGAACCCAACTAAAACTCCGGGTAAATTATGAACCAACTAAAAGTCCGGGTAAAAATTCGAACCCAACTAAAAGTCCGGGTAAATTACGAACCCAACTAAAACTCCGGGTAAAATTACGAACCCAAGTAAAACTCCGGGTAAAATTACGAACCCAACTAAAAGTCCGGGTAAAAAATACGAACCAACTAAAAAGTCGGGTAAAATTACGAACCCAACTAAAACTCCGGGTAAAATTACGAACCCAACTAAAACTCCGGGTAAAAAGTACGAACCCAACTAAAAAGTCCGGGTAAAATTACGAACCCAACTAAAAAGTCCGGGTAAAATTACGAACCCAACTAAAACTCCGGGTAAAATTACGAACTCAACTAAAACTCCGTGTAAAATTACGAACCCAACTAAAACTCCGGGTAAAATTACGAACCCAACTAAAAGTCCGGGTAAAAAATACGAACCCAACTAAAAAGTCCGGGTAAAATTACGAACCCAACTAAAACTCCGGGTAAAATTACCAACCCAACTAAAACTCCGGGTAAAATTACGAACCAAGTAAAACTCCGTGTAAAATTACGAACCCAAGTAAAACTCCGGGTAAAATTACGAACCCAACTAAACTCCGGGTAAAATTACAAACCCAACTAAAACTCCGGGTAAAATTACGAACCCAACTAAAAGTCCGGGTAAAAATACGAACCCAACTATTAACTCAAGACTCCGGGTAAAATTACGAACCCAACTAAACTCCGGGTAAAATTACGACCCAACTAAAACTCCGGGTAAAATTACGAACCCAACTAAAAGTCCGGGTAAAAAATACGACCCAACTAAAAAGTCCGGGTAAAATTACGAACCCAACTAAAACTCCGGGTAAAATTATGAACCCAACTAAAAGTCCGGGTAAAAAATTCGAACCCAACTAAAAAGTCCGGGTAAAATTACGAACCCAACTAAAACTCCGTGTAAAATTACGAACCCAACTAAAAGTCCGTGTAAAATTACGAACCCAACTAAAAATTCCGGGTAAAATTACGAACCCAACTAAAAAGTCCGGTAAAATTACGAACCCAACTAAAACTCGGGTAAAATTACGAACTCAACTAAAACTCCGGGTAAAATTACGAACCCAACTAAAACTCCGGGTAAAATTACGAACCCAACTAAATTCCGGTAAAAATACGAACCCAACTAAAAAGTCCGGGTAAAATTACGAACCCAACTAAAACTCCGGGTAAAATTATGAACCCAACTAAAAATCCGGGTAAAAATTCGAACCCAACTAAAAAGTCCGGTAAAATTACGAACCCAACTAAAACTCCGGGTAAAATTACGAACCCAACTAAAATTCCGGGTAAAAATACGAACCCAACTAAAAAGTCCGGGTAAAATTACGAACCAACTAAACTCCGGGTAAAATTATGAACCCAACTAAAAGTCCGGGTAAAAAATTCGAACCCAACTAAAAAGTCCGGGTAAATTACGAACCCAACTAAACTCCGGGTAAAGTTATGAACCCAACTAAAAGTCCGGGTAAAAAATTCGACCCAACTAAAAAGTCCGGGTAAAATTACGAACCCAACTAAACTCCGGGTAAAATTACGAACCCAACTAAAACTCCGGTAAAATTACGAACCCAACTAAAAGTCCGGGTAAAAATACGAACCCAACTAAAAAGTCAGGGTAAAATTACGAACCCAACTAAAACTCCGGGTAAAATTACGAACCCAACTAAAACTCCGGGTAAAAAATACGAACCCAACTAAAAAGTCCGGGTAAAATTACGAACCCAACTAAAAAGTCCGGGTAAAATTACGAACCCAACTAAAACTCCGGGTAAAATTACGAACTCAACTAAAACTCCGGGTAAAATTACGAACCCAACTAAAATTCCGGGTAAAAATACGAACCCAACTAAAAGTCCGGGTAAAATTACGAACCCAACTAAAACTCCGGTAAAATTATGAACCCAACTAAAAGTCCGGGTAAAAAATTCGAACCCAACTAAAAGTCCGGGTAAAATTACGAACCCAACTAAAACTCCGGTAAAATTATGAACCCAACTAAAAGTCCGGGTAAAAAATTCGAACCCAACTAAAAAGTCCGGGTAAAATTACGAACCCAACTAAAACTACGGGTAAAATTACGAAACCCAACTAAAACGGTAAATTACGAACCCAAGTAAACTCCGGGTAAAATTACGAACCCAAGTAAAACTCCGGGTAAAATTACGAACCCAACTAAAACTCCGGGTAAAATTACGAACCCAACTAAAACTCCGGGTAAAATTACGAACCCAACTAAAAGTCCGGGTAAAATTATGAACCCAACTAAAACTCCGGGTAAAATTACGAACTCAACTAAAACTCCGGGTAAAATTACGAACCCAACTAAAATTCCGGTAAAAATACGAACCCAACTAAAAAGTCCGGGTAAAATTACGAACCCAACTAAAACTCCGGGTAAAATTA
>CAXIES010000386.1:0-43904 GCA_964023965.1 Melinopterus prodromus
CCCAACTAAAACTCCGGGTAAAATTACCAACACAACTAAAACTCCGGGCAAAAATACTAACCCAACTAAAAAGTCCGGGTAAAAAATACGAACCCAACTAAAACTCCGGGCAAAAATACTAACCCAACTAAAAAGTCCGGGTAAAAAATACGAACCCAACTAAAACTCCGGGTAAAAATACGAACCCAACTAAAACTCCGGGTAAAAATACGAACCCAACTAAAACTCCGGGTAAAATATACGAACCCAACTAAAACTCCGGGTAAAAAATACGAACCCAACTAAAAAGTCCGGTAAAAAATATGAACCCAACTAAAACTCCGGGTAAAATTACCAACACAACTAAAACTCCGGGCAAAAATACTAACCCAACTAAAAAGTCCGGGTAAAAAATACGAACCCAACTAAAACTCCGGGTAAAAATACGAACCCAACTAAAACTCCGGGTAAAAATACGAACCCAACTAATACTCCGGGTAAAAAATACGGACCCAACTAAAACTCCGGGTAAAAATACGAACGCAACTAAAACTCCGGGTAAAAAATACGAACCCAACTAAAACTCCGGGTAAAAAATACGAACCCAACTAAAAAGTCCGGTAAAAAATATGAAACCAACTAAAACTCCGGGTAAAAATACGAACCCAACTAAAACTCCGGGTAAAAAATACGAACCCAACTAAAACTCCGGGTAAAAAATACGAACCCAACTAAAACTCCGGGTAAAATTACGAACCCAACTAAAAGTCCGGGTAAAAAATACGAACCCAACTAAAAAGTCCGGGTAAAATTACGAACCCAACTAAAAGTCCGGGTAAAAAATACGAACCCAACTAAAAAGTCCGGGTAAAATTACGAACCCAAGTGAAACTCCGGGTAAAATTACGAACCCAACTAAAACTCCGGGTAAAATTACGAACCCAACTAAAAGTCCGGGTAAAAAATACGAACCCAACTAAAAAGTCTGGGTAAAATTACGAACCCAACTAAAAGTCCGGGTAAAAAATACGAACCCAATTAAAAAGTCCGGGTAAAATTACGAACCCAAGTAAAACTCCGGGTAAAATTACGAACCCAACTAAAACTCCGGGTAAAATTACGAACCCAACTAAAAAGTCCGGGTAAAAAATACGAACCCAACTAAAAAGTCCGGGTAAAATTACGAACCCAACTAAAACTCCGGGTAAAATTACGAACCCAACTAAAACTCCGGGTAAAATTACGAACCCAACTAAAACTCCGGGTAAAATTACGAACCCAACTAAAAGTCCGGGTAAAAAATACGAACGCAACTAAAAAGTCCGGGTAAAATTTCGAACCCAAGTGAAACTCCGGGTAAAAATACGAACGCAACTAAAACTCCGGGTAAAAAATACGAACCCAACTAAAACTCCGGGTAAAAAATACGAACCCAACTAAAAAGTCCGGTAAAAAATATGAAACCAACTAAAACTCCGGGTAAAAATACGAACCCAACTAAAACTCCGGGTAAAAAATACGAACCCAACTAAAACTCCGGGTAAAAAATACGAACCCAACTAAAACTCCGGGTAAAATTACGAACCCAACTAAAAGTCCGGGTAAAAAATACGAACCCAACTAAAAAGTCCGGGTAAAATTACGAACCCAACTAAAAGTCCGGGTAAAAAATACGAACCCAACTAAAAAGTCCGGGTAAAATTACGAACCCAAGTGAAACTCCGGGTAAAATTACGAACCCAACTAAAACTCCGGGTAAAATTACGAACCCAACTAAAAGTCCGGGTAAAAAATACGAACCCAACTAAAAAGTCTGGGTAAAATTACGAACCCAACTAAAAGTCCGGGTAAAAAATACGAACCCAATTAAAAAGTCCGGGTAAAATTACGAACCCAAGTAAAACTCCGGGTAAAATTACGAACCCAACTAAAACTCCGGGTAAAATTACGAACCCAACTAAAAAGTCCGGGTAAAAAATACGAACCCAACTAAAAAGTCCGGGTAAAATTACGAACCCAACTAAAACTCCGGGTAAAATTACGAACCCAACTAAAACTCCGGGTAAAATTACGAACCCAACTAAAACTCCGGGTAAAATTACGAACCCAACTAAAAGTCCGGGTAAAAAATACGAACGCAACTAAAAAGTCCGGGTAAAATTTCGAACCCAAGTGAAACTCCGGGTAAAATTACGAACCCAACTAAAACTCCGGGTAAAATTACGAACCCAACTAAAAAGTCCGGGTAAAAAATACGAACCCAACTAAAAAGTCCGGGTAAAATTACGAACCCAACTAAAACTCCGGGTAAAATTACGAACCCAACTAAAACTCCGGGTAAAATTACGAACCCAACTAAAACTCCGGGTAAAATTACGAACCCAACTAAAAGTCCGGGTAAAAAATACGAACCCAACTAAAAAGTCCGGGTAAAATTACGAACCCAACTAAAAGTCCGGGTAAAAAATACGAACGCAACTAAAAAGTCCGGGTAAAATTTCGAACCCAAGTGAAACTCCGGGTAAAATTACGAACCCAACTAAAACTCCGGGTAAAATTACGAACCCAACTAAAAGTCCGGGTAAAAAATACGAACCCAACTAAAAAGTCCGGGTAAAATTACGAACCCAAGTAAAAGTCCGGGTAAAAAATACGAACCCAACTAAAAAGTCCGGGTAAAATTACGAACCCAAGTAAAACTCCGGGTAAAATTACGAACCCAACTAAAACTCCGGGTAAAATTACGAACCCAACTAAAAAGTCCGGGTAAAATTACGAACCCAAATAAAAAGTCCGGGTAAAATTACGAACCCAACTAAAACTCCGGGTGAAATTACGAACCCAACTAAAACTCCGGGTAAAATTACGAACCCAACTAAAACTCCGGGTAAAATTACGAACCCAACTAAAACTCGGGGTAAAATTACGAACCCAACTAAAACTCCGGGTAAAATTACGAACCCAACTAAAAAGTCCGCGTAAAATTACGAACCCAACTAAAACTCCGGGTAAAAAATACGAACCAAACAAAAAAGTCCGGGTAACATTTAGAACCCAACTAAAACTCGGGGTAAAATTACGAACCCAACTAAAACTCCGGGTAAAATTACGAACCCAACTAAAAAGTCCGGGTAAAATTACGAACCCAACTAAAAGTCCGGGTAAAAAATACGAACCCAACTAAAAAGTCTGGGTAAAATTACGAACCCAACTAAAACTCCGGGTAAAATTACGAACCCAACTAAAACTCCGGGTAAAATTACGAACCCAAGTAAAACTCCGGGTAAAATTACGAACCCAAGTAAAACTCCGGGTAAAATTACGAACCCAACTAAAACTCCGGGTAAAATTACGAACCCTACTAAAAGTCCGGGTAAAAATACGAACCCAACTAAAAAGTCCGGGTAACTCAAGACTCCGGGTAAAATTACGAACCCAACTAAAACTCCGGGTAAAATTACGAACCCAACAAAAACTCCGGGTAAAATTACGAACCCAACTAAAAGTCCGGGTAAAAAATACGAACCCAACTAAAAGGTCCGGGTAAAATTACGAACCCAACTAAAAATCCGGGTAAAATTATGAACCCAACTAAAAGTCCGGGTAAAAAATTCGAACCCAACTAAAAAGTCCGGGTAAAATTACGAACCCAACTAAAACTCCGGGTAAAATTATGAACCCAACTAAAAAGTACGGGTAAAATTACGAACCCAACTAAAAAGTCCGGGTAAAATTACGAACCCAACTAAAAAGTCCGGGTAAAATTACGAACCCAACTAAAACTCCGGGTAAAATTACGAACTCAACTAAAACTCCGGGTAAAAATACGAACCCAACTAAAACTCCGGGTAAAAGATACGAACCCAATTAAAACTCCGGGTAAAAAATACAAACCCAACTAAAACTCCGGGTAAAATTACGAACCCAACTAAAAGTCCGGGTAAAAAATACGAACCCAACTAAAAAGTCCGGGTAAAATTACGAACCCAACTAAAACGCCGGGTAGAAAATACGAACCCAACTAAAAAGTCCGGGTAAAATTACGAACCCAAGTAAAACTCCGGGTAAAATTACGAACCCAACTAAAACTCCGGGTAAAAAATACGAACCCAACTAAAACTCCGGGTAAAAAATACGAACCCAACTAAAAAGTCCGGTAAAAAATAAGAACCCAACTAAAACTCCGGGTAAAATTACCAACACAACTAAAACTCCGGGTAAAAATACGAACCCAACTAAAACTCCGGGTAAAAAATACGAACCCAACTAAAACTCCGGGTAAAAAATACGAACCCAACTAAAACTCCGGGTAAAATTACGAACCCAACTAAAAGTCCGGGTAAAAAATACGAACCCAACTAAAAAGTCCGGGTAAAATTACGAACCCAACTAAAACTCCGGGTAAAATTACGAACCCAACTAAAAGTCCGGGTAAAAAATACGAACCCAACTAAAAAGTCCGGGTAAAATTACGAACCCAACTAAAACTCCGGGTAAAATTACGAACCCAACTAAAACTCCGTGTAAAATTACGAGCCCAAGTAAAACTCCGGGTAAAATTACGAACCCAAGTAAAACTCCGGGTAAAATTACGAACCCAACTAAAACTCCGGGTAAAATTACGAACCCTACTAAAAGTCCGGGTAAAAATACGAACCCAACTAAAAAGTCCGGGTAACTCAAGACTCCGGGTAAAATTACGAACCCAACTAAAACTCCGGGTAAAATTACGAACCCAACTAAAACTCCGGGTAAAATTACGAACCCAATTAAAAGTCCGGGTAAAAAATACGAACCCAAGTAAAAGGTCCGGGTAAAATTACGAACCCAACTAAAAATCCGGGTAAAATTATGAACCCAACTAAAAGTCCGGGTAAAAAATTCGAACCCAACTAAAAAGTCCGGGTAAAATTACGAACCCAACTAAAACTCCGGGTAAAATTACGAACCCAACTAAAAAGTCCGGGTAAAATTACGAACCCAACTAAAAAGTCCGGGTAAAATTACGAACCCAACTAAAACTCCGGGTAAAATTACGAACTCAACTAAAACTCCGGGTAAAAACACGAACCCAACTAAAACTCCGGGTAAAAGATACGAACCCAATTAAAACTCCGGGTAAAAAATACAAACCCAACTAAAACTCCGGGTAAAATTACGAACCCAACTAAAAGTCCGGGTAAAAAATACGAACCCAACTAAAAAGTCCGGGTAAAATTACGAACCCAACTAAAACTCCGGGTAAAAAATACGAACCCAACTAAAAAGTCCGGGTAAAATTACGAACCCAAGTAAAACTCCGGGTAAAATTACGAACCCAACTAAAACTCCGGGTAAAATTACGAACCCAACTAAAAGTCCGGGTAAAAAATACGAACCCAACTAAAAAGTCCGGGTAAAATTACGAACCCAACTAAAAGTCTGGGTAAAAAATACGAACCCAACTAAAAAGTCCGGGTAAAATTACGAACCCAAGTGAAACTCCGGGTAAAATTACGAACCCAACTAAAACTCCGGGTAAAATTACGAACCCAACTAAAAGTCCGGGTAAAAAATACGAACCCAACTAAAAAGTCCGGGTAAAATTACGAACCCAACTAAAAGTCCGGGTAAAAAATACGAACCCAACTAAAAAGTCCGGGTAAAATTACGAACCCAAGTAAAACTCCGGGTAAAATTACGAACCCAACTAAAACTCCGGGTAAAATTACGAACCCAACTAAAAAGTCCGGGTAAAATTACGAACCCAAATAGAAAGTCCGGGTAAAATTACGAACCCAACTAAAACTCCGGGTAAAATTACGAACTCAACTAAAACTCCGGGTAAAATTACGATCCCAACTAAAACTCCGGGTAAAATTACGAACCCAACTAAAAGTCCGGGTACAAAAATACGAACCCAACTAAAAAGCCCGGGTAAAATTACGAACCCAACTAAAACTCCGAGTAAAATTACGAACCCAACTAAGACTCCGGGTAAAATTACGAACCCAACTAAAACTCGGGGTAAAATTACGAACCCAACTAAAACTCCGGGTAAAATTACGAACCCAACTAAAAAGTCCGGGTAAAATTACGAACCCAACTAAAACTCCGGGTATAAAATACGAACCAAACAAAAAAGTCCGGGTAACATTTAGAACCCAACTAAAACTCCGGGTAAAAAACTACGAACCCAACTAAAACTCCGGGCAAAAATACTAACCCAACTAAAAAGTCCGGGTAAAAAATACGAACCCAACTAAAACTCCGGGTAAAAATACGAACCCAACTAAAACTCCGGGTAAAAATACGAACCCAACTAATACTCCGGGTAAAAAATACGGACCCAACTAAAACTCCGGGTAAAAATACGAACGCAACTAAAACTCCGGGTAAAAAATACGAACCCAACTAAAACTCCGGGTAAAAATACGAACCCAACTAAAACTCCGGGTAAAAATACGAACCCAACTAATACTCCGGGTAAAAAATACGAACCCAACTAAAAAGTCCGGTAAAAAATATGAAATCAACTAAAACTCCGGGTAAAAATACGAACCCAACTAAAACTCCGGGTCAAAAATACGCACCCAACTAAAAGTCCGGGTAAAAAATACGAACCCAACTAAAACTCCGGGTAAAATTACGAACCCAACTAAAAGTCCGGGTAAAAAATACGAACCCAACTAAAAAGTCCGGGTAAAATTACGAACCCAACTAAAAGTCCGGGTAAAAAATACGAACCCAACTAAAAAGTCCGGGTAAAATTACGAACCCAAGTGAAACTCCGGGTAAAATTACGAACCCAACTAAAACTCCGGGTAAAATTACGAACCCAACTAAAAGTCCGGGTAAAAAATACGAACCCAACTAAAAAGTCTGGGTAAAATTACGAACCCAACTAAAAGTCCGGGTAAAAAATACGAACCCAATTAAAAAGTCCGGGTAAAATTACGAACCCAAGTAAAACTCCGGGTAAAATTACGAACCCAACTAAAACTCCGGGTAAAATTACGAACCCAACTAAAAAGTCCGGGTAAAAAATACGAACCCAACTAAAAAGTCCGGGTAAAATTACGAACCCAACTAAAACTCCGGGTAAAATTACGAACCCAACTAAAACTCCGGGTAAAATTACGAACCCAACTAAAACTCCGGGTAAAATTACGAACCCAACTAAAAGTCCGGGTAAAAAATACGAACCCAACTAAAAAGTCCGGGTAAAATTACGAACCCAACTAAAAGTCCGGGTAAAAAATACGAACCCAACTAAAAAGTCCGGGTAAAATTTCGAACCCAAGTGAAACTCCGGGTAAAATTACGAACCCAACCAAAACTCCGGGTAAAATTACGAACCCAACTAAAAGTCCGGGTAAAAAATACGAACCCTACTAAAAAGTCCGGGTAAAATTACGAACCCAAGTAAAAGTCCGGGTAAAAAATACGAACCCAACTAAAAAGTCCGGGTAAAATTACGAACCCAAGTAAAACTCCGGGTAAAATTACGAACCCAACTAAAACTCCGGGTAAAATTACGAACCCAACTAAAAAGTCCGGGTAAAATTACGAACCCAAATAAAAAGTCCGGGTAAAATTACGAACCCAACTAAAACTCCGGGTAAAATTACGAACTCAACTAAAACTCCGGGTAAAATTACGAACCCAACTAAAACTCCGGGTAAAATTACGAACCCAACTAAAAGTCCGGGTAAAATTACGAACCCAACTAAAACTCCGGGTAAAATTACGAACCCAACTAAAACTCCGGGTAAAATTACGAACCCAACTAAAACTCGGGGTAAAATTACGAACCCAACTAAAACTCCGGGTAAAATTACGAACCCAACTAAAAAGTCCGGGTAAAATTACGAACCCAACTAAAACTCCGGGTAAAAAATACGAACCAAACAAAAAAGTCCGGGTAACATTTAGAACCCAACTAAAACTCCGGGTAAAAAGATACGAACCCAACTAAAACTCCGGGCAAAAATACTAACCCAACTAAAAAGGCCGGGTAAAAAATACGAACCCAACTAAAACTCCGGGTAAAAATACGAACCCAACTAAAACTCCGGGTAAAAATACGAACCCAACTAAAACTCCGGGTAAAAATACGAACCCAACTAATACTCCGGGTAAAAAATACGTACCCAACTAAAACTCCGGGTAAAAATACGAACGCAACTAAAACTCCGGGTAAAAAATACGAACCCAACTAAAACTCCGGGTAAAAAATACGAACCCAACTAAAAAGTCCGGTAAAAAATATGAAATCAACTAAAACTCCGGGTAAAAATACGAACCCAACTAAAACTCCGGGTAAAAAATACGCACCCAACTAAAAGTCCGGGTAAAAAATACGAACCCAACTAAAACTCCGGGTAAAATTACGAACCCAACTAAAAGTCCGGGTAAAAAATACGAACCCAACTAAAAAGTCCGGGTAAAATTACGAACCCAACTAAAAGTCCGGGTAAAAAATACGAACCCAACTAAAAAGTCCGGGTAAAATTACGAACCCAAGTGAAACTCCGGGTAAAATTACGAACCCAACTAAAACTCCGGGTAAAATTACGAACCCAACTAAAAGTCCGGGTAAAAAATACGAACCCAACTAAAAAGTCTGGGTAAAATTACGAACCCAACTAAAAGTCCGGGTAAAAAATACGAACCCAATTAAAAAGTCCGGGTAAAATTACGAACCCAAGTAAAACTCCGGGTAAAATTACGAACCCAACTAAAACTCCGGGTAAAATTACGAACCCAACTAAAAAGTCCGGGTAAAAAATACGAACCCAACTAAAAAGTCCGGGTAAAATTACGAACCCAACTAAAACTCCGGGTAAAATTACGAACCCAACTAAAACTCCGGGTAAAATTACGAACCCAACTAAAACTCCGGGTAAAATTACGAACCCAACTAAAAGTCCGGGTAAAAAATACGAACCCAACTAAAAAGTCCGGGTAAAATTACGAACCCAACTAAAAGTCCGGGTAAAAAATACGAACCCAACTAAAAAGTCCGGGTAAAATTTCGAACCCAAGTGAAACTCCGGGTAAAATTACGAACCCAACTAAAACTCCGGGTAAAATTACGAACCCAACTAAAAGTCCGGGTAAAAAATACGAACCCTACTAAAAAGTCCGGGTAAAATTACGAACCCAAGTAAAAGTCCGGGTAAAAAATACGAACCCAACTAAAAAGTCCGGGTAAAATTACGAACCCAAGTAAAACTCCGGGTAAAATTACGAACCCAACTAAAACTCCGGGTAAAATTACGAACCCAACTAAAAAGTCCGGGTAAAATTACGAACCCAAATAAAAAGTCCGGGTAAAATTACGAACCCAACTAAAACTCCGGGTAAAATTACGAACTCAACTAAAACTCCGGGTAAAATTACGAACCCAACTAAAACTCCGGGTAAAATTACGAACCCAACTAAAAGTCCGGGTAAAATTACGAACCCAACTAAAACTCCGGGTAAAATTACGAACCCAACTAAAACTCCGGGTAAAATTACGAACCCAACTAAAACTCGGGGTAAAATTACGAACCCAACTAAAACTCCGGGTAAAATTACGAACCCAACTAAAAAGTCCGGGTAAAATTACGAACCCAACTAAAACTCCGGGTAAAAAATACGAACCAAACAAAAAAGTCCGGGTAACATTTAGAACCCAACTAAAACTCCGGGTAAAAAGATACGAACCCAACTAAAACTCCGGGCAAAAATACTAACCCAACTAAAAAGGCCGGGTAAAAAATACGAACCCAACTAAAACTCCGGGTAAAAATACGAACCCAACTAAAACTCCGGGTAAAAATACGAACCCAACTAAAACTCCGGTTAAAAAATACGGACCCAACTAAAACTCCGGGTAAAAATACGAACCCAACTAAAACTCCGGGTAAAAATACGAACCCAACTAAAACTCCGGGCAAAAATACTAACCCAACTAAAAAGTCCGGGTAGAAAATACGAACCCAACTAAAACTCCGGGTAAAAATACGAACCCAACTAAAACTCCGGGTAAAAATACGAACCCAACTAAAACTCCGGGTAAAAAATACGAACCCAACTAAAACTCCGGGTAAAAAATACGAACCCAACTAAAAAGTCCGGTAAAAAATATGAACCCAACTAAAACTCCGGGTAAAATTACCAACACAACTAAAACTCCGGGTAAAAATACGAACTCAACTAAAACTCCGGGTAAGAAATACGAACCCAACTAAAACTCCGGGTAAAAAATACGAACCCAACTAAAACTCCGGGTAAAATTACGAACCCAACTAAAAGTCCGGGTAAAAAATACGAACCCAACTAAAAAGTCCGGGTCAAATTACGAACCCAACTAAAACTCCGGGTAAAATTACGAACCCAACTAAAACTCCGGGTAAAAAATACGAACCCAACTAAAAAGTCCGGGTAAAATTACGAACCCAACTAAAAAGTCCGGGTAAAATTACGAACCCAACTAAAACTCCGGGTAAAATTACGAACTCAACTAAAACTCCGGGTAAAATTACGAACCCAACTAAAACTCCGGGTAAAATTACGAACCCAACTATAAGTCCGGGTAAAAAACACGAACCCAACTAAAAAGTCCGGGTAAAATTACGAACCCAACTAAAACTCCGGGTAAAATTACGAACCCAACTAAAACTCCGGGTAAAATTACGAACCCAAGTAAAACTCCGGGTAAAATTACGAACCCAACTAAAAGTCCGGGTAAAAAATACGAACCCAACTAAAAAGTCCGGGTAAAATTACGAACCCAAGTGAAACTCCGGGTAAAATTACGAACCCAACTAAAACTCCGGGTAAAATTACGAACCCAACTAAAAGTCCGGGTAAAAAATACGAACCCAACTAAAAAGTCCGGGTAAAATTACGAACCCAACTAAAACTCCGGGTAAAAAATACGAACCCAACTAAAAAGTCCGGGTAAAATTACGAACCCAAGTAAAACTCCGGGTAAAATTACGAACCCAACTAAAACTCCGGGTAAAATTACGAACCCAACTAAAAGTCCGGGTAAAAAATACGAACCCAACTAAAAAGTCCGGGTAAAATTACGAACCCAACTAAAAGTCTGGGTAAAAAATACGAACCCAACTAAAAAGTCCGGGTAAAATTACGAACCCAAGTGAAACTCCGGGTAAAATTACGAACCCAACTAAAACTCCGGGTAAAATTACGAACCCAACTAAAAGTCCGGGTAAAAAATACGAACCCAACTAAAAAGTCCGGGTAAAATTACGAACCCAACTAAAAGTCCGGGTAAAAAATACGAACCCAACTAAAAAGTCCGGGTAAAATTACGAACCCAAGAAAAACTCCGGGTAAAATTACGAACCCAACTAAAACTCCGGGTAAAATTACGAACCCAACTAAAAAGTCCGGGTAAAATTACGAACCCAAATAGAAAGTCCGGGTAAAATTACGAACCCAACTAAAACTCCGGGTAAAATTACGAACTCAACTAAAACTCCGGGTAAAATTACGATCCCAACTAAAACTCCGGGTAAAATTACGAACCCAACTAAAAGTCCGGGTACAAAAATACGAACCCAACTAAAAAGCCCGGGTAAAATTACGAACCCAACTAAAACTCCGAATAAAATTACGAACCCAACTAAGACTCCGGGTAAAATTACGAACCCAACTAAAACTCGGGGTAAAATTACGAACCCAACTAAAACTCCGGGTAAAATTACGAACCCAACTAAAAAGTCCGGGTAAAATTACGAACCCAACTAAAACTCCGGGTATAAAATACGAACCAAACAAAAAAGTCCGGGTAACATTTAGAACCCAACTAAAACTCCGGGTAAAAAACTACGAACCCAACTAAAACTCCGGGCAAAAATACTAACCCAACTAAAAAGTCCGGGTAAAAAATACGAACCCAACTAAAACTCCGGGTAAAAATACGAACCCAACTAAAACTCCGGGTAAAAATACGAACCCAACTAATACTCCGGGTAAAAAATACGGACCCAACTAAAACTCCGGGTAAAAATACGAACGCAACTAAAACTCCGGGTAAAAAATACGAACCCAACTAAAACTCCGGGTAAAAAATACGAACCCAACTAAAAAGTCCGGTAAAAAATATGAAATCAACTAAAACTCCGGGTAAAAATACGAACCCAACTAAAACTCCGGGTAAAAAATACGCACCCAACTAAAAGTCCGGGTAAAAAATACGAACCCAACTAAAACTCCGGGTAAAATTACGAACCCAACTAAAAGTCCGGGTAAAAAATACGAACCCAACTAAAAAGTCCGGGTAAAATTACGAACCCAACTAAAAGTCCGGGTAAAAAATACGAACCCAACTAAAAAGTCCGGGTAAAATTACGAACCCAAGTGAAACTCCGGGTAAAATTACGAACCCAACTAAAACTCCGGGTAAAATTACGAACCCAACTAAAAGTCCGGGTAAAAAATACGAACCCAACTAAAAAGTCTGGGTAAAATTACGAACCCAACTAAAAGTCCGGGTAAAAAATACGAACCCAATTAAAAAGTCCGGGTAAAATTACGAACCCAAGTAAAACTCCGGGTAAAATTACGAACCCAACTAAAACTCCGGGTAAAATTACGAACCCAACTAAAAAGTCCGGGTAAAAAATACGAACCCAACTAAAAAGTCCGGGTAAAATTACGAACCCAACTAAAACTCCGGGTAAAATTACGAACCCAACTAAAACTCCGGGTAAAATTACGAACCCAACTAAAACTCCGGGTAAAATTACGAACCCAACTAAAAGTCCGGGTAAAAAATACGAACCCAACTAAAAAGTCCGGGTAAAATTACGAACCCAACTAAAAGTCCGGGTAAAAAATACGAACCCAACTAAAAAGTCCGGGTAAAATTTCGAACCCAAGTGAAACTCCGGGTAAAATTACGAACCCAACTAAAACTCCGGGTAAAATTACGAACCCAACTAAAAGTCCGGGTAAAAAATACGAACCCTACTAAAAAGTCCGGGTAAAATTACGAACCCAAGTAAAAGTCCGGGTAAAAAATACGAACCCAACTAAAAAGTCCGGGTAAAATTACGAACCCAAGTAAAACTCCGGGTAAAATTACGAACCCAACTAAAACTCCGGGTAAAATTACGAACCCAGCTAAAAAGTCCGGGTAAAATTACGAACCCAAATAAAAAGTCCGGGTAAAATTACGAACCCAACTAAAACTCCGGGTAAAATTACGAACTCAACTAAAACTCCGGGTAAAATTACGAACCCAACTAAAACTCCGGGTAAAATTACGAACCCAACTAAAAGTCCGGGTAAAATTACGAACCCAACTAAAACTCCGGGTAAAATTACGAACCCAACTAAAACTCCGGGTAAAATTACGAACCCAACTAAAACTCGGGGTAAAATTACGAACCCAACTAAAACTCCGGGTAAAATTACGAACCCAACTAAAAAGTCCGGGTAAAATTACGAACCCAACTAAAACTCCGGGTAAAAAATATGAACCAAACAAAAAAGTCCGGGTAACATTTAGAACCCAACTAAAACTCCGGGTAAAAAGATACGAACCCAACTAAAACTCCGGGCAAAAATACTAACCCAACTAAAAAGGCCGGGTAAAAAATACGAACCCAACTAAAACTCCGGGTAAAAATACGAACCCAACTAAAACTCCGGGTAAAAATACGAACCCAACTAAAACTCCGGTTAAAAAATACGGACCCAACTAAAACTCCGGGTAAAAATACGAACCCAACTAAAACTCCGGGTAAAAATACGAACCCAACTAAAACTCCGGGCAAAAATACTAACCCAACTAAAAAGTCCGGGTAGAAAATACGAACCCAACTAAAACTCCGGGTAAAAATACGAACCCAACTAAAACTCCGGGTAAAAATACGAACCCAACTAAAACTCCGGGTAAAAAATACGAACCCAACTAAAACTCCGGGTAAAAAATACGAACCCAACTAAAAAGTCCGGTAAAAAATATGAACCCAACTAAAACTCCGGGTAAAATTACCAACACAACTAAAACTCCGGGTAAAAATACGAACTCAACTAAAACTCCGGGTAAGAAATACGAACCCAACTAAAACTCCGGGTAAAAAATACGAACCCAACTAAAACTCCGGGTAAAATTACGAACCCAACTAAAAGTCCGGGTAAAAAATACGAACCCAACTAAAAAGTCCGGGTCAAATTACGAACCCAACTAAAACTCCGGGTAAAATTACGAACCCAACTAAAACTCCGGGTAAAAAATACGAACCCAACTAAAAAGTCCGGGTAAAATTACGAACCCAACTAAAAAGTCCGGGTAAAATTACGAACCCAACTAAAACTCCGGGTAAAATTACGAACTCAACTAAAACTCCGGGTAAAATTACGAACCCAACTAAAACTCCGGGTAAAATTACGAACCCAACTAAAAGTCCGGGTAAAAAACACGAACCCAACTAAAAAGTCCGGGTAAAATTACGAACCCAACTAAAACTCCGGGTAAAATTACGAACCCAACTAAAACTCCGGGTAAAATTACGAACCCAAGTAAAACTCCGGGTAAAATTACGAACCCAACTAAAAGTCCGGGTAAAAAATACGAACCCAACTAAAAAGTCCGGGTAAAATTACGAACCCAAGTGAAACTCCGGGTAAAATTACGAACCCAACTAAAACTCCGGGTAAAATTACGAACCCAACTAAAAGTCCGGGTAAAAAATACGAACCCAACTAAAAAGTCCGGGTAAAATTACGAACCCAACTAAAAGTCCGGGTAAAAAATACGAACCCAACTAAAAAGTCCGGGTAAAATTACGAACCCAAGTAAAACTCCGGGTAAAATTACGAACCCAACTAAAACTCCGGGTAAAATTACGAACCCAACTAAAAAGTCCGGGTAAAATTACGAAACCCAAATAAAAAGTCCGGGTAAAATTACGAACCCAACTAAAACTCCGGGTAAAATTACGAACTCAACTAAAACTCCGGGTAAAATTACGAACCCAACTAAAACTCCGGGTAAAATTACGAACCCAACTAAAAGTCCGGGTAAAAAATACGAACCCAACTAAAAAGCCCGGGTAAAATTACGAACCCAACTAAAACTCCGGGTAAAATTACGAACACAACTAAAACTCCGGGTAAAATTACGAACCCAACTAAAACTCGGGGTAAAATTACGAACCCAACTAAAACTCCGGGTAAAATTACGAACCCAACTAAAAAGTCCGGGTAAAATTACGAACCCAACTAAAACTCCGGGTATAAAATACGAACCAAACAAAAAAGTCCGGGTAACATTTAGAACCCAACTAAAACTCCGGGTAAAAAACTACGAACCCAACTAAAACTCCGGGCAAAAATACTAACCCAACTAAAAAGTCCGGGTAAAAAATACGAACCCAACTAAAACTCCGGGTAAAAATACGAACCCAACTAAAACTCCGGGTAAAAATACGAACCCAACTAAAACTCCGGGTAAAAAATACGGACCCAACTAAAACTCCGGGTAAAAATACGAACCCAACTAAAACTCCGGGTAAAAATACGAACCCAACTAAAACTCCTTGCAAAAATACTAACCCAACTAAAAAGTCCGGGTAAAAAATACGAACCCAACTAAAACTCCGGGTAAAAATACGAACCCAACTAAAACTCCGGGTAAAAATACGAACCCAACTAAAACTCCGGGTAAAAAATACGAACCCAACTAAAACTCCGGGTAAAAAATACGAACACAACTAAAAAGTCCGGTAAAAAATATGAAACCAACTAAAACTCCGGGTAAAATTACCAACACAACTAAAACTCCGGGTAAAAATACGAACCCAACTAAAACTCCGGGTAAAAAATACGAACCCAACTAAAACTCCGGGTAAAAAATACGAACCCAACTAAAGCTCCGGGTAAAATTACGAACCCAACTAAAAGTCCGGGTAAAAAATACGAACCCAACTAAAAAGTCCGGGTAAAATTACGAACCCAACTAAAACTCCGGGTAAAATTACGAACCCAACTAAAAGTCCGGGTAAAAAATACGAACCCAGCTAAAAAGTCCGGGTAAAATTACGAACCCAACTAAAAAGTCCGGGTAAAATTACGAACCCAACTAAAACTCCGGGTAAAATTACGAACTCAACTAAAACTCCGGGTAAAATTACGAACCCAACTAAAAGTCCGGGTAAAAAATACGAACCCAACTAAAAAGTCCGGGTAAAATTACGAACCCAACTAAAACTCCGGGTAAAATTACGAACCCAACGAAAACTCGGGGTAAAATTACGAACCCAACTAAAACTCCGGGTAAAATTACGAACCCAACTAAAAAGTCCGGGTAAAAGTACGAACCCAACTAAAACTCCGGGTATAAAATACGAACCAAACAAAAAAGTCCGGGTAACATTTAGAACCCAACTAAAACTCCGGGTAAAAAAAATACGAACCCAACTAAAACTCCGGGCAAAAATACTAACCCAACTAAAAAGTCCTGGTAAAAAATACGAACCCAACTAAAACTCCGGGTAAAAATACGAACCCAACTAAAACTCCGGGTAAAAATACGAACCCAACTAAAACTCCGGGTAAAAAATACGGACCCAACTAAAACTCCGGGTAAAAATACGAACCCAACTAAAACTCCGGGTAAAAATACGAACCCAACTAAAACTCCTTGCAAAAATACTAACCCAACTAAAAAGTCCGGGTAAAAAATACGAACCCAACTAAAACTCCGGGTAAAAATACGAACCCAACTAAAACTCCGGGTAAAAATACGAACCCAACTAAAACTCCGGGTAAAAAATACGAACCCAACTAAAACTCCGGGTAAAAAATACGAACCCAACTAAAAAGTCCGGTAAAAAATATGAAACCAACTAAAACTCCGGGTAAAATTACCAACACAACTAAAACTCCGGGTAAAAATACGAACCCAACTAAAACTCCGGGTAAAAAATACGAACCCAATTAAAACTCCGGGTAAAAAATACGAACCCAACTAAAACTCCGGGTAAAATTACGAACCCAGCTAAAAGTCCGGGTAAAAAATACGAACCCAACTAAAAAGTCCGGGTAAAATTACGAACCCAACTAAAACTCCGGGTAAAATTACGAACCCAACTAAAAGTCCGGGTAAAAAATACGAACCCAACTAAAAAGTCCGGGTAAAATTACGAACCCAACTAAAAAGTCTGGGTAAAATTACGAACCCAACTAAAACTCCGGGTAAAATTACGAACTCAACTAAAACTCCGGGTAAAATTACGAACCCAACTAAAACTCCGGGTAAAATTACGAACCCAACTAAAAGTCCGGGTAAAAAATACGAACCCAACTAAAACTCCGGGTAAAATTACGAACCCAACTAAAACTCCGGGTAAAATTACGAACCCAACTAAAAGTCCGGGTAAAAATACGAACCCAACTAAAAAGTCCGGGTAACTCAAGACTCCGGGTAAAATTACGAACCCAACTAAAACTCCGGGTAAAATTACGAACCCAACTAAAACTCCGGGTAAAATTACGAACCCAACTAAAAGTCCGGGTAAAAAATACGAACCCAACTAAAAGGTCCGGGTAAAATTACGGACCCAACTAAAACTCCGGGTAAAATTATGAACCCAACTAAAAGTCCGGGTAAAAAATTCGAACCCAACTAAAAAGTCCGGGTAAAATTACGAACCCAACTAAAACTCCGGGTAAAATTACGAACCCAACTAAAAAGTCCGGGTAAAATTACGAACCCAACTAAAAAGTCCGGGTAAAATTACGAACCCAACTAAAAAGTCCGGGTAAAATTACTAACCCAACTAAAACTCCGGGTAAAATTACGAACTCAACTAAAACTCCGGGTAAAATTACGAACCCAACTAAAACTCCGGGTAAAATTACGAACCCAACTAAAACTCCGGGTAAAAATACGAACCCAACTAAAAAGTCCGGGTAAAATTACGAACCCAACTAAAACTCCGGGTAAATTTACGAACCCAACTAAAACTCCGGGTAAAATTACGAACCCAAGTAAAACTCCGGGTAAAATTACGAACCCAAGTAAAACTCCGGGTAAAATTACGAACCCAAGTAAAACTCTGGGTAAAATTACGAACCCAAGTAAAACTCCGGGTAAAATTACGAACCCAACTAAATGTCCGGGTAAAAAATACGAACCCAACTAAAAAGTCCGGGTAAAATTACTAACCCAACTAAAACTCCGGGTAAAATTACGAACTCAACTAAAACTCCGGGTAAAATTACGAACCCAACTAAAACTCCGGGTAAACTTACGAACCCAACTAAAAGTCCGGGTAAAAAATACGAACCCAACTAAAAAGTCCGGGTAAGATTACGAACCCAACTAAAACTCCGGGTAAAATTACGAACCCAACTAAAACTCCGGGTAAAATTACGAACCCAACTAAAACTCCGGGTAAAATTACGAACCCAACTAAAAAGTGCGGGTACAATTACGAACCCAACTAAAACTCCGGGTAAAAAATACGAACCAAACAAAAAAGTCCGGATAACATTTAGAACCCAACTAAAACTCCGGGTAAAAAAATACGAACCCAACTAAAACTCCGGGCAAAAATACTAACCCAACTAAAAAGTCCGGGTAAAAAATACGAACCCAACTAAAACTCCTGGTAAAAATACGAACCCAACAAAAACTCTTGGTAAAAAATACGAACCCAACTAAAACTCCGGGTAAAAATGCGAACCCAACTAAAACTCCGGGTAAAAATACGAACCCAACTAAAACTCCGGGTGAAAAATACGAACCCAACTAAAACTCCGGGTAAAAAATACGAACCCAACTAAAACTCCGGGCAAAAATACTAACCCAACTAAAAAGTCCGGGTAAAAAATACGAACCCAACTAAAACTCCGGGTAAAAATACGAACCCAACTAAAACTCCCGGTAAAAATACGAACCCAACTAAAACTCCGGATAAAAAATACGAACCCAACTAAAACTCCGGGAAAAAAATACGAACCCAACTAAAAAGTCCGGTAAAAATATGAACCCAACTAAAACTCCGGGTAAAATTACCAACACAACTAAAACTCCGGGTAAAAATACGAACCCAACTAAAACTCCGGGTAAAAAATACGAACCCAACTAAAACTCCGGGTAAAAAATACGAACCCAACTAAAACTCCGGGTAAAATTACGAACACAACTAAAAGTCCGGGTAAAAAATACGAACCCAACTAAAAAGTCCGGGTAAAATTACGAACCCAACTAAAACTCTGGGTAAAAAATACGAACCCAACTAAAAAGTCCGGGTAAAATTACGAACCCAAGTAAAACTCCGGGTAAAATTACGAACCCAACTAAAACTCCGGGTAAAATTACGAACCCAACTAAAAAGTGCGGGTACAATTACGAACCCAACTAAAACTCCGGGTAAAAAATACGAACCAAACAAAAAAGTCCGGGTAACATTTAGAACCCAACTAAAACTCCGGCTAAAAAAATACGAACCCAACTAAAACTCCGGGCAAAAATACTAACCCAACTAAAAAGTCCGGGTAAAAAATACGAACCCAACTAAAACTCCTGGTAAAAATACGAACCCAACAAAAACTCTTGGTAAAAAATACGAACCCAACTAAAACTCCGGGTAAAAATGCGAACCCAACTAAAACTCCGGGTAAAAATACGAACCCAACTAAAACTCCGGGTAAAAAATACGAACCCAACTAAAACTCCGGGTAAAAAATACGAACCCAACTAAAACTCCGGGCAAAAATACTAACCCAACTAAAAAGTCCGGGTAAAAAATACGAACCCAACTAAAACTCCGGCTAAAAATACGAACCCAACTAAAACTCCCGGTAAAAATACGAACCCAACTAAAACTCCGGGTAAAAAATACGAACCCAACTAAAACTCCGGGTAAAAAATACGAACCCAACTAAAACTCCGGGTAAAATTACGAACCCAACTAAAAGTGCGGGTAAAAAATACGAACCCAACTAAAAAGTCCGGGTAAAATTACGAACCCAACTAAAACTCTGGGTAAAAAATACGAACCCAACTAAAAAGTCCGGGTAAAATTACGAACCCAAGTAAAACTCCGGGTAAAATTACGAACCCAACTAAAACTCCGGGTAAAATTACGAACCCAACTAAAAAGTGCGGGTACAATTACGAACCCAACTAAAACTCCGGGTAAAAAATACGAACCAAACAAAAAAGTCCGGGTAACATTTAGAACCCAACTAAAACTCCGGGTAAAAAAATACGAACCCAACTAAAACTCCGGGCAAAAATACTAACCCAACTAAAAAGTCCGGGTAAAAAATACGAACCCAACTAAAACTCCTGGTAAAAATACGAACCCAACAAAAACTCTTGGTAAAAAATACGAACCCAACTAAAACTCCGGGTAAAAATGCGAACCCAACTAAAACTCCGGGTAAAAATACGAACCCAACTAAAACTCCGGGTAAAAAATACGAACCCAACTAAAACTCCGGGTAAAAAATACGAACCCAACTAAAACTCCGGGCAAAAATACTAACCCAACTAAAAAGTCCGGGTAAAAAATTCGAACCCAACTAAAACTCCGGGTAAAAATACGAACCCAACTAAAACTCCCGGTAAAAATACGAACCCACCTAAAACTCCGGATAAAAAATACGAACCCAACTAAAACTCCGGGAAAAAAATACGAACCCAACTAAAAAGTCCGGTAAAAATATGAACCCAACTAAAACTCCGGGTAAAATTACCAACACAACTAAAACTCCGGGTAAAAATACGAACCCAACTAAAACTCCGGGTAAAAAATACGAACCCAACTAAAACTCCGGGTAAAAAATACGAACCCAACTAAAACTCCGGGTAAAATTACGAACCCAACTAAAAGTCCGGGTAAAAAATACGAACCCAACTAAAAAGTCCGGGTAAAATTACGAACCCAACTAAAACTCTGGGTAAAAAATACGAACCCAACTAAAAAGTCCGGGTAAAATTACGAACCCAAGTAAAAATCCGGGTAATATTACGAACCCAACTAAAACTCCGGGTAAAATTACGAACCCAACTAAAAGTCCGGGTAAAAAATACGAACCCAACTAAAAGTCCGGGTAAAAAATACGAACCAAACAAAAAAGTCCGGGTAACATTTAGAACCCAACTAAAACTCCGGGTAAAAAAATACGAACCCAACTAAAACTCCGGGCAAAAATACTAACCCAACTAAAAAGTCCGGGTAAAAAATACGAACCCAACTAAAACTCCGGGTAAAAATACGAACCCAACAAAAACTCCGGGTAAAAAATACGAACCCAACTAAAACTCCGGGTAAAAATGCGAACCCAACTAAAACTCCGGGTAAAAATACGAACCCAACTAAAACTCCGGGTAAAAAATACGAACCCAACTAAAACTCCGGGTAAAAAATACGAACCCAACTAAAACTCCTGGCAAAAATACTAACCCAACTAAAAAGTCCGGGTAAAAAATACGAACCCAACTAAAACTCCGGGTAAAAATACGAACCCAACTAAAACTCCGGGTAAAAATACGAACCCAACTAAAACTCCGGATAAAAAATACGAACCCAACTAAAACTCCGGGAAAAAAATACTAACCCAACTAAAAAGTCCGGTAAAAATATGAACCCAACTAAAACTTCGGGTAAAATTACCAACACAACTAAAACTCCGGGTAAAAATACGAACCCAACTAAAACTCCGGGTAAAAAATACGAACCCAACTAAAACTCCGGGTAAAAAATACGAACCCAACTAAAACTCCGGGTAAAATTACGAACCCAACTAAAAGTCCGGGTAAAAAATACGAACCCAACTAAAAAGTCCGGGTAAAATTACGAACCCAACTAAAACTCTGGGTAAAAAATACGAACCCAACTAAAAAGTCCGGGTAAAATTACGAACCCAAGTAAAACTCCGGGTAATATTACGAACCCAACTAAAACTCCGGGTAAAATTACGAACCCAACTAAAAGTCCGGGTAAAAAATACGAACCCAACTAAAAAGTCCGGGTAAAATTACGAACCCAACTAAAAGTCCGGGTAAAAAATACGAACCCAACTAAAAAGTCCGGGTAAAATTACGAATCCAAGTGAAACTCCGGGTAAAATTACGAACCCAACTAAAACTCCGGGTAAAATTACGAACCCAACTAAATGTCCGGGTAAAAAATACGAACCCAACTAAAAAGTCCGGGTAAAATTACGAACCCAACTAAAAGTCCGGGTAAAAATTACGAACCCAACTAAAAAGTCCGGGTAAAATTACGAACCCAAGTAAAACTCCGGGTAAAATTACGAACCCAACTAAAACTCCGGGTAAAATTACGAACCCAACTAAAAAGTCCGGGTAAAATTACGAACCCAAATAAAAAGTCCGGGTAAAATTACGAACCTAACTAAAACTCCGGGTGAAATTACGAACTCAACTAAAACTCCGGGTAAAATTACGAACCCAACTAAAACTCCGGTTAAAATTACGAGCCCAACTAAAAGTCCGGGTAAAAAATACGAACCCAACTAAAAAGTCCGGGTAAAATTACGAACCCAACTAAAACTCCGGGTAAAATTACGAACCCAACTAAAACTCCGGGTAAAATTACGAACCCAACTAAAACTCCGGGTAAAATTACGAACCCAACTAAAACTCCGGGTAAAATTACGAACCCAACTAAAAGTCCGGGTAAAAAATACGAACCCAACTAAAAAGTCCGGGTAAAAAATACGACCCCAACTAAAAAGTCCGGGTAAAATTACGAACCCAACTAAAACTCCGGGTAAAAAATACGAACCCAACTAAAAAGTCCGGGTAAAATTACGAACCCAAGTAAAACTCCGGGTAAAAATACGAACCCAACTAAAACTCCGGGTAAAAAATACGAACCCAACTAAAACTCCGGGTAAAAAATACGAACCCAACTAAACCTCCGGGCAAAAATACTAACCCAACTAAAAAGTCCGGGTAAAAAATACGAACCCAACTAAAACTCCGGGTAAAAATACGAACCCAACTAAAACTCCGGGTAAAAATACGAACCCAACTAAAACTCCTGATAAAAAATACGAACCCAACTAAAACTCCGGGTAAAAAATACGAACCCAACTAAAAAGTCCGGTAAAAAATATGAACCCAACTAAAACTCCGGGTAAATTACCAACACAACTAAAACTCCGGGTAAAAATACGAACCCAACTAAAACTCCGGGTAAAAAATACGAACCCAACTAAAACTCCGGGTAAAAAATACGAACCCAACTAAAACTCCGGGTAAAATTACGAACCCAACTAAAAGTCCGGGTAAAAAATACGAACCCAACTAAAAAGTCCGGGTAAAATTACGAACCCAAGTAAAACTCCGGGTAAAATTACGAACCCAACTAAAAGTCCGGGTAAAAAATACGAACCCAACTAAAAAGTCCGGGTAAAATTACGAACCCAACTAAAAGTCCGGGTAAAAAATACGAACTCAACTAAAAAGTCCGGGTAAAATTACGAACCCAACTAAAACTCCGGGTAAAATTACGAACCCAACTAAAAGTCCGGGTAAAAAGTACGAACCCAACTAAAACTCCGGGCAAAAATACTAACCCAACTAAAAAGTCCGGGTAAAAAATACGAACCCAAGTAAAACTCCGGGTAAAAATACGAACCCAACTAAAACTCCGGGTAAAAATACGAACCCAACTAAAACTCCGGGTAAAATTACGAACCCAACTAAAAGTCCGGGTAAAAAATACGAACCCAACTAAAAAGTCCGGGTAAAATTACGAACCCAACTAAAAAGTCCGGGTAAAAAATACGAACCCAACTAAAACTCCGGGTAAAAATACGAACCCAACTAAAACTCCGGGTAAAAATACGAACCCAACTAAAACTCCGGATAAAAAAATACGAACCCAACTAAAACTCCGGGAAAAAAATACGAACCCAACTAAAAAGTCCGGTAAAAAATATGAACCCAACTAAAACTCCGGGTAAAATTACCAACACAACTAAAACTCCGGGTAAAAATACGAACCCAACTAAAACTCCGGGTAAAAAATACGAACCCAACTAAAGCTCCGGGTAAAAAATACGAACCCAACTAAAACTCCGGGTAAAATTACGAACCCAACTAAAAGTCCGGGTAAAAAATACGAACCCAACTAAAAAGTCCGGGTAAAATTACGAACCCAACTAAAACTCCTGGTAAAAAATACGAACCCAACTAAAAAGTCCGGGTAAAATTACGAACCCAAGTAAAACTCCAGGTAAAATTACGAACCTAACTAAAAGTCCGGGTAAAAAATACGAACCCAACTAAAAAGTCCGGGTAAAATTACGAACCCAACTAAAAGTCCGGGTAAAAAATACGAACCCAACTAAAAAGTTCGGGTAAAATTACGAACCCAACTAAAAGTCCGGGTAAAAAATACGAACCCAACTAAAAAGTCCGGGTAAAATTACGAACCCAAGTAAAACTCCGGGTAAAATTACGAACCCAACTAAAACTCCGGGTAAAATTACGAACCCAAATAAAAAGTCCGGGTAAAATTACGAACCCAACTAAAACTCCGGGTGAAATTACGAACTCAACTAAAACTCCGGGTAAAATTACGAACCCAACTAAAACTCCGGTTAAAATTACGAACCCAACTAAAAGTCCGGGTAAAAAATACGAACCCAACCAAAAAGTCCGGGTAAAATTACGAACCCAACTAAAACTCCGGGTAAAATTACGAACCCAACTAAAACTCCGGGTAAAATTACGAACCCAACTAAAACTCCGGGTAAAATTACGAACCCAACTAAAACTCCGGGTAAAATTGCGAACCCAACTAAAAGTCCGGGTAAAAAATACGAACCCAACTAAAAAGTCTGGGTAAAAAATACGAACCCAACTAAAAGGTCCGGGTAAAATTACGAACCCAATTAAAACTCCGGGTAAAAAATGCGAACCCAACTAAAAAGTCCGGGTAAAATTACGAACCCAAGTAAAACTCCGGGTAAAAATACGAACCCAACTAAAACTCCGGGTAAAAAATACGAACCCAACTAAAACTCCGGGTAAAAAATACGAACCCAACTAAAACTCCGGGCAAAAATACTAACCCAACTAAAAAGTCCGGGTAAAAAATACGAACCCAACTAAAACTCCGGGTAAAAATACGAACCCAACTTAAACTCCGGGTAAAAATACGAACCCAACTAAAACTCCGGATAAAAAATACGAACCCAACTAAAACTCCGGGTAAAAAATACGAACCCAACTAAAAAGTCCGGTAAAAAATATGAACCCAACTAAAACTCCGTGTAAAATTACCAACACATCTAAAACTCCGGGTAAAAATACGAACCCAACTAAAACTCCGGATAAAAAATACGAACCCAACTAAAACTCCGGGTAAAAAATACGAACCCAACTAAAACTCCGGGTAAAATTACGAACCCAACTAAAAGTCCGGGTAAAAAATACGAACCCAACTAAAAAGTCCGGGTAAAATTACGAACCCAACTAAAACTCCGGGTAAAAAATACGAACCCAACTAAAAAGTCCGGGTAAAATTACGAACCCAAGTAAAACTCCGGGTAAAATTACGAACCCAACTAAAACTCCGAGTAAAATTACGAACCCAACTAAAAGTCCGGGTAAAAAATACGAACCCAACTAAAAAGTCCGGGTAAAATTACCAACACAACTAAAACTCCGGGTAAAAATACGAACCCAACTAAAACTCCGGGTAAAAAATACGAACCCAACTAAAGCTCCGGGTAAAAAATACGAACCCAACTAAAACTCCGGGTAAAATTACGAACCCAACTAAAAGTCCGGGTAAAAAATACGAACCCAACTAAAAAGTCCGGGTAAAATTACGAATCCAAGTGAAACTCCGGGTAAAATTACGAACCCAACTAAAAGTCCGGGTAAAAAATACGAACCCAACTAAAACTCCGGGCAAAAATACTAACCCAACTAAAAAGTCCGGGTAAAAAATACGAACCCAACTAAAACTCCGGGTAAAAATACGAACCCAACTAAAACTCCGGGTAAAAATACGAACCCAACTAAAACTCCGGGTAAAAAATATGAACCCAACTAAAACTCCGAGTAAAATTACGAACCCAACTAAAACTCCGGGTAAAATTACGAACCCAACTAAAACTCCGGGTAAAATTACGAACCCAACTAAAACTCCGGGTAAAATTACGAACCCAAGTGAAATTCCGGGTAAAATTACGAACCCAACTAAAACTCCGGGTAAAATTACGAACCCAACTAAAAGTCCGGGTAAAAAATACGAACCCAACTAAAAAGTCCGGGTAAAATTACGAACCCAACTAAAAGTCCGGGTAAAAAATACGAACCCAACTAAAAAGTCCGGGTAAAATTACGAACCCAAGTAAAACTCCGGGTAAAATTACGAACCCAACTAAAACTCCGGGTAAAATTACGAACCCAACTAAAAAGTCCGGGTAAAATTACGAACCCAAATAAAAAGTCCGGGTAAAAAATACGAACCCAACTAAAAAGTCCGGGTAAAATTACGAACCCAAGTAAAACTCCGGGTAAAATTACGAACCCAAATAAAACTCCGGGTAAAATTACGAACCTAACTAAAAGTCCGGGTAAAAAATACGAACCCAACTAAAAAGTCCGGGTAAAATTACGAACCCAACTAAAAGTCCGGGTAAAAAATACGAACCCAACTAAAAAGTCCGGGTAAAATTACGAACCCAACTAAAAGTACGGGTAAAAAATACGAACCCAACTAAAAAGTCCGGGTAAAATTACGAACCCAAGTAAAACTCCGGGTAAAATTACGAACCCAGCTAAAACTCCGGGTAAAATTACGAACCCAACTAAAAAGTCCGGGTAAAATTACGAACCCAAATAAAAAGTCCGGGTAAAATTACGAACCCAACTAAAACTCCGGGTGAAATTTCGAACTCAACTAAAACTCCGGGTAAAATTACGAACCCAACTAAAACTCCGGTTAAAATTACGAACCCAACTAAAAGTCCGGGTAAAAAATACGAACCCAACTAAAAAGTCCGGGTAAAATTACGAACCCAACTAAAACTCCGGGTAAAATTACGAACCCAACTAAAACTCCGGGTAAAATTACGAACCCAACTAAAACTCCGGGTAAAATTACGAACCCAACTAAAACTCCGGGTAAAATTACGAACCCAACTAAAAGTCCGGGTAAAAAATACGAACCCAACTAAAAAGTCCGGGTAAAAAATACGAACCCAACTAAAAGGTCCGGGTAAAATTACGAACCCAACTAAAACTCCGGGTAAAAAATACGAACCCAACTAAAAAGTCCGGGTAAAATTACGAACCCAAGTAAAACTCCGGGTAAAAATACGAACCCAACTAAAACTCCGGGTAAAAAATACGAACCCAACTAAAACTCCGGGTAAAATTACGAACCCAACTAAAACTCCGGGTAAAATTACGAACCCAACTAAAAGTCCGGGTAAAAAATACGAACCCAACTAAAAAGTCTGGGTAAAAAATACGAACCCAACTAAAAGGTCCGGGTAAAATTACGAACCCAACTAAAACTCCGGGTAAAAAATACGAACCCAACTAAAAAGTCCGGGTAAAATTACGAACCCAAGTAAAACTCCGGGTAAAAATACGAACCCAACTAAAACTCCGGGTAAAAAATACGAACCCAACTAAAACTCCGGGTAAAAAATACGAACCCAACTAAAACTCCGGGCAAAAATACTAACCCAACTAAAAAGTCCGGGTAAAAAATACGAACCCAACTAAAACTCCGGGTAAAAATACGAACCCAACTAAAACTCCGGGTAAAAATACGAACCCAACTAAAACTCCGGATAAAAAATACGAACCCAACTAAAACTCCGGGTAAAAAATACGAACCCAACTAAAAAGTCCGGTAAAAAATATGAACCCAACTAAAACTCCGGGTAAAATTACCAACACATCTAAAACGCCGGGTAAAAATACGAACCCAACTAAAACTCCGGGTAAAAAATACGAATCCAACTAAAACTCCGGGTAAAAAATACGAACCCAACTAAAACTCCGGGTAAAATTACGAACTCAACTAAAAGTCCGGGTAAAAAATACGAACCCAACTAAAAAGTCCGGGTAAAATTACGAACCCAACTAAAACTCCGGGTAAAAAATACGAACCCAACTAAAAAGTCCGGGTAAAATTACGAACCCAACTAAAAAGTCCGGGTAAAATTACGAACCCAAGTAAAACTCCGGGTAAAAATACGAACCCAACTAAAACTCCGGGTAAAAAATACGAACCCAACTAAAACTCCGGGTAAAAAATACGAACCCAACTAAAACTCCGGGCAAAAATACTAACCCAACTAAAAAGTCCGGGTAAAAAATACGAACCCAACTAAAACTCCGGGTAAAAATACGAACCCAACTAAAACTCCGGGTAAAAATACGAACCCAACTAAAACTCCGGATAAAAAACACGAACCCAACTAAAACTCCGGGTAAAAAATACGAACCCAACTAAAAAGTCCGGTAAAAAATATGAACCCAACTAAAACTCCGGGTAAAATTACCAACACATCTAAAACTCCGGGTAAAAATACGAACCCAACTAAAACTCCGGGTAAAAAATACGAACCCAACAAAAACTCCGGGTAAAAAATACGAACCCAACTAAAACTCCGGGTAAAATTACGAACCCAACTAAAAGTCCGGGTAAAAAATACGAACCCAACTAAAAGGTCCGGGTAAAATTACGAACCCAACTAAAACTCCGGGTAAAAAATACGAACCCAACTAAAAAGTCCGGGTAAAATTACGAACCCAAGTAAAACTCCGGGTAAAAATACGAACCCAACTAAAACTCCGGGTAAAAAATACGAACCCAACTAAAACTCCGGGTAAAAAATACGAACCCAACTAAAACTCCGGGCAAAAATACTAACCCAACTAAAAAGTCCGGGTAAAAAATACGAACCCAACTAAAACTCCGGGTAAAAATACGAACCCAACTAAAACTCCGGGTAAAAATACGAACCCAACTAAAACTCCGGATAAAAAATACGAACCCAACTAAAACTCCGGGTAAAAAATACGAACCCAACTAAAAAGTCCGGTAAAAAATATATACCCAACTAAAACTCCGGGTAAAATTACCAACACATCTAAAACTCCGGGTAAAAATACGAACCCAACTAAAACTCCGGGTAAAAAATACGAATCCAACTAAAACTCCGGGTAAAAAATACGAACCCAACTAAAACTCCGGGTAAAATTACGAACCCAACTAAAAGTCCGGGTAAAAAATACGAACCCAACTAAAAAGTCCGGGTAAAATTACGAACCCAACTAAAACTCCGGGTAAAAAATACGAACCCAACTAAAAAGTCCGGGTAAAATTACGAACCCAAGTAAAACTCCGGGTAAAATTACGAACCCAACTAAAACTCCGGGTAAAAAATACGAACCCAACTAAAAAGTCCGGGTAAAATTACGAACCCAAGTAAAACTCCGGGTAAAAATACGAATCCAACTAAAACTCCGGGTAAAAAATACGATCCCAACTAAAACTCCGGGTAAAAAATACGAACCCAACTAAAACTCCGGGCAAAAATACTAACCCAACTAAAAAGTCCGGGTAAAAAATACGAACCCAACTAAAACTCCGGGTAAAAATACGAACCCAACTAAAACTCCGGGTAAAAATACGAACCCAACTAAAACTCCGGATAAAAAATACGAACCCAACTAAAACTCCGGGTAAAAAATACGAACCCAACTAAAAAGTCCGGTAAAAAATATGAACCCAACTAAAACTCCGGGTAAAATTACCAACACATCTAAAACTCCGGGTAAAAATACGAACCCAACTAAAGCTCCGGGTAAAAAATACGAACCCAACAAAAACTCCGGGTAAAAAATACGTACCCAACTAAAACTCCGGGTAAAATTACGAACCCAACTAAAAGTCCGGGTAAAAAATACGAACCCAACTAAAAAGTCCGGGTAAAATTACGAACCCAACTAAAACTCCGGGTAAAAAATACGAACCCAACTAAAAAGTCCAGGTAAAATTACGAACCCAAGTAAAACTCCGGGTAAAATTACGAACCCAACTAAAACTCCGAGTAAAATAACGAACCCAACTAAAAGTCCGGGTAAAAAATACGAACCCAACTAAAAAGTCCGGGTAAAATTACGAACCCAACTAAAAGTCCGGGTAAAAAATACGAACCCAACTAAAAAGTCCGGGTAAAATTACGAATCCAAGTGAAACTCCGGGTAAAATTACGAACCCAACTAAAAGTCCGGGTAAAAAATACGAACTCAACTAAAACTCCGCGCAAAAATACTAACCCAACTAAAAAGTCCGGGTAAAAAATACGAACCCAACTAAAACTCCGGGTAAAAATACGAACCCAACTAAAACTCCGGGTAAAAATACGAACCCAACTAAAACTCCGGGTAAAAAATATGAACCCAACTAAAACTCCGGGTAAAATTACGAACCCAACTAAAACTCCGGGTAAAATTACGAACCCAACTAAAACTCCGGGTAAAATTACGAACCCAACTAAAACTCCGGGTAAAATTACGAACCCAAGTGAAACTCCGGGTAAAATTACGAACCCAACTAAAACTCCGGGTAAAATTACGAACCCAACTAAAAGTCCGGGTAAAAAATACGAACCCAACTAAAAAGTCCGGGTAAAATTACGAACCCAACTAAAAGTCCGGGTAAAAAATACGAACCCAACTAAAAAGTCCGGGTAAAATTACGAACCCAAGTAAAACTCCGGGTAAAATTACGAACCCAACTAAAACTCCGGGTAAAATTACGAACCCAACTAAAAAGTCCGGGTAAAATTACGAACCCAAATAAAAAGTCCGGGTAAAAAATACGAACCCAACTAAAAAGTCCGGGTAAAATTACGAACCCAAGTAAAACTCCGGGTAAAATTACGAACCCAAGTAAAACTCCGGGTAAAATTACGAACCTAACTAAAAGTCCGGGTAAAAAATACGAACCCAACTAAAAAGTCCGGGTAAAATTACGAACCCAACTAAAAGTCCGGGTAAAAAATACGAACCCAACTAAAAAGTCCGGGTAAAATTACGAACCCAACTAAAAGTCCGGGTAAAAAATACGAACCCAACTAAAAAGTCCGGGTAAAATTACGAACCCAAGTAAAACTCCGGGTAAAATTACGAACCCAACTAAAACTCCGGGTAAAATTACGAACCCAACTAAAAAGTCCGGGTAAAATTACGAACCCAAATAAAAAGTCCGGGTAAAATTACGAACCCAACTAAAACTCCGGGTGAAATTACGAACTCAACTAAAACTCCGGGTAAAATTACGAACCCAACTAAAACTCCGGTTAAAATTACGAACCCAACTAAAAGTCCGGGTAAAAAATACGAACCCAACTAAAAAGTCCGGGTAAAATTACGAACCCAACTAAAACTCCGTGTAAAATTACGAACCCAACTAAAACTCCGGGTAAAATTACGAACCCAACTAAAACTCCGGGTAAAATTACGAACCCAACTAAAACTCCGGGTAAAATTACGAACCCAACTAAAAGTCCGGGTAAAAAATACGAACCCAACTAAAACTCCGGGCAAAAATACTAACCCAACTAAAAAGTCCGGGTAAAAAATACGAACCCAACTAAAACTCCGGGTAAAAATAGGAACCCAACTAAAACTCCGGGTAAAAATACGAACCCAACTAAAACTCCGGATAAAAAATACGAACCCAACTAAAACTCCGGGTAAAAAATACGAACCCAACTAAAAAGTCCGGTAAAAAATATGAACCCAACTAAAACTCCGGGTAAAATTACCAACACATCTAAAACTCCGGGTAAAAATACGAACCCAACTAAAACTCCGGGTAAAAAATACGAACCCAACAAAAACTCCGGGTAAAAAATACGAACCCAACTAAAACTCCGGGTAAAATTACGAACCCAACTAAAAGTCCGGGTAAAAAATACGAACCCAACTAAAAAGTCCGGGTAAAATTACGAACCCAACTAAAACTCCGGGTAAAAAATACGAACCCAACTAAAAAGTCCAGGTAAAATTACGAACCCAAGTAAAACTCCGGGTAAAATTACGAACCCAACTAAAACTCCGAGTAAAATAACGAACCCAACTAAAAGTCCGGGTAAAAAATACGAACCCAACTAAAAAGTCCGGGTAAAATTACGAACCCAACTAAAAGTCCGGGTAAAAAATACGAACCCAACTAAAAAGTCCGGGTAAAATTACGAATCCAAGTGAAACTCCGGGTAAAATTACGAACCCAACTAAAAGTCCGGGTAAAAAATACGAACTCAACTAAAACTCCGCGCCAAAATACTAACCCAACTAAAAAGTCCGGGTAAAAAATACGAACCCAACTAAAACTCCGGGTAAAAATACGAACCCAACTAAAACTCCGGGTAAAAATACGAACCCAACTAAAACTCCGGGTAAAAAATATGAACCCAACTAAAACTCCGGGTAAAATTACGAACCCAACTAAAACTCCGGGTAAAATTACGAACCCAACTAAAACTCCGGGTAAAATTACGAACCCAACTAAAACTCCGGGTAAAATTACGAACCCAAGTGAAACTCCGGGTAAAATTACGAACCCAACTAAAACTCCGGGTAAAATTACGAACCCAACTAAAGGTCCGGGTAAAAAATACGAACCCAACTAAAAAGTCCGGGTAAAATTACGAACCCAACTAAAAGTCCGGGTAAAAAATACGAACCCAACTAAAAAGTCCGGGTAAAATTACGAACCCAAGTAAAACTTGTAACGAAACTCCGTTCGTTATAAAGAAATGCATGTTTATTTTGTTAGTAATAAGTTTTTATGATTGTATAACTTTTTACTTGTATGCATTTATTTTGGAGAATCCTGTTTTTATATGTTTTTGAACTCGTATGAACGTTCGATATGTAACTGGTCCCGAGACTGGTTTGCTAGGCGATTCTCGTATAGTGTTTTTGAGCCGCCCGGACGGACTTGTTTTCGTGAATAGTGGGGGTCGTTTTGACGGTATAAAAGACCGGCCGGTTCCCTCTGGAGATCAGTCTATTTTCGTTGGCCCCTCGTTGCTGATGAGATAGCTCAGAGAACTCGTCGTTGGCCCTTTGCATGCTGATACGAGCCCTTAAGGTATTATGTGATGGCCCTTTGCATGCTGTTTATAATACGTCGAACTGCTTACCTCTGCTAGCCGTAGTTGGCAAGGTAGTTTTCCAGATATATGTTTGTTTCCAGATATCACCGAATCGGGAATATTTTCCCGCCCTGTTAACCTGTCTCCTGTAGTAATGTTAGTTTAAATAATATCCGAGTCCCGCCGCCGAAGTAAACTATAATCGCAACCAGTCATTTCCAGTAAATGGCATTTACCTGATTTATGTAAATGATTAATGGTGAAGAATACATTTATTACTTTATTAAACCATCGTATTTTATTCCGACGAACCTAGGACCTACGAGCTACCTATTACAGGGTTAAATATTGATATATTTATTGTGTAACGCCTCCATATTGCACCAGAGAAAGAGGTGCGTTACATAATTGGCGCCCGAGCAGTTAAATTACCGTCTTAAAGAATTTAAGATGCCAAATTCCGACGCCAGTTCGTCAGCCGGAAAGCCGACCCCACTGACATGGTTCCATTGTTTATCAAAAGCCGAAATAGAGAAAATTCTGAGCGGTTTAGGATTGGACGTGTCTGGGAATGTAGACGAGTTACGAAAACGGTTTGCGGCGTATCTGAGAGGCAAGGGAGCATCAGTGGAAAATAAGCAAGACGAAGGCCCAAGACGCGATAGTCTTAACGGCGGAATGTCCACTGCATCAGTATGCCAGCGTATCAGTAAGTGGCGTCTGAATTTCAGTGGGGATAGCGATGCGATTTCGTTCCTCAAAAGAGTTAGAGATTTCCAAGAAAACTATGAAATTGCTGGAAGCAAAATGTTATTAACTTTACCCGAAATATTGAGAGGCAAATGTTTACTGTGGTACCGTAACAATAAATGTTTTTGGGAAACATGGAATGATTTCGTGGAAGATTTCAAACTACAATATTTCCCGCCCCGATATATTGACATAATAGAGGAGGAAATTTGGCCGGAATACGCTACGGTCAGCAATGCAGTGCCAGTAAGGTTAGATAATCCAGAACGTCTATGTTTGCGATACGGCATTGAGGAGGTTTCAACAGAATTTGATACGATTGACGATATCGAGAATGAAGCTCCTTACATGACTGGCAAACTAGAATATTTGACTCCCCGATATACTCTCGCATTAGAGGAAGGTGTTAGGGTCAACGGAGAGAGTTATCAACCGAACGTAGTATCAACTGATTCGCAGAATGTCATAGATGCAACTGCAACCGTCATTCAAAGTACTAGTAGTTTAAAAAGGTATAATTCTGAGATAGAATTTTCGGCTAATACTAATGATAGTGGCTCTGAAATAAATGAGAAAAGTAACCTGTTTAAACTCGACGAGATAACCAAAGATATCATGAAGCAACCTGAGAGAGGCAACCGAGACCTCGACCGAAAAGACTCAAAGCGTGAACCTGATCAAGAGAGTTCAAAGTCCACGTCCAAAGAGGGAAGGGAAAATCCTACGGAAACCGCCGAGGATGACGCTCCCGAAGAGAAGGACAAGGAAACCGGAGAAACCGAAGAGAGTTCAAAGTCCACGTCCAGAGAGGGAAGGGAAAATCCTACGGAAACCGCCGAGGATGACGCTCCCGAAGAGAAGGACAAGGAAACCGGAGAAACCGAAGAGAGTTCAAAGTCCACGTCCAAAGAGGGAAGGGAAAATCATACGGAAACCGCCGAGGATGACGCTCCCGAAGAGAAGGACAAGGAAACCGGAGAAACCGAAGAGAGTTCAAAGTCCACGTCCAAAGAGGGAAGGGAAAATCCTACGGAAACCGCCGAGGATGATGCACCCGAGGAGAAGGACAAGGAAACCGCCCAGGAAGCAAATAACGAACCAGGGGAAACCGAAGAAGTTGCTGAAGGCACTGCTAAGAAACCGGATGCTGACGATGAGAAAAATGAAGAAGTAGAGTTGAATGATATAGAAGAAGGAAAAGCCGACAAGGAAGACGATAGGGTGACGGACTCAGATGATGGGAAGAAGGAAAAAAGGCAAAAGGAATATAGGAAGAAGAAGGCACCGCGACCGGCGATGCATCTACGATGGTGTCTCGTGGAAGCGCCTCGGTTCTCCCGCGACAGTGATGGCCGAGGGATGTCCACGACAAAGCCAGTCATAAACCCTATCCAGTTCCTAGAAAATACCAGTATCCCCAATACAAACGCAAAGTCAATATGTTTTCTTCCTATTTGTTACAGTAGAAGATGTCAACGAATTTCGAGTTACCCCGAACGCCCGTCCTGGAAATACCTCCAGGATCGAAGGAAGATCTACACGAAAAAGTTTCCAGGCGCTTTAAGACGCCAACAGAGGGATCTATCCGTCCAGCAGCTCCCCCAGGCTGGTGCTATCGGCACCCAAAAGCCGAATACACCAAGGAGACCACAGCGGCAGGCGATATATACACGATGCTACCGCTCCTACCCAAAACCGAGCAACGCGCAGCTCCCCCAGGCTGGTCATATAGGTACCCAAAAGCCGAATACACCAAGGAGAGCACCGCAGACGGCGATATCTTCACGATGCTGCCTCGTAGCAGTACAGTAGTTGCCCCGCGATAGTGACGTTTTACTCCCCCGCGATAGTGACGATTCCACGCGAAAGTGACGTTTTCCCCAAGTGAATTTCCCGCGAGAGTGCCGTGTTTATTTTTTTCTCTAAGTTTTTTCCTCGACGTGGGGATGGTGTAACGAAACTCCGTTCGTTATAAAGAAATGCATGTTTATTTTGTTAGTAATAAGTTTTTATGATTGTATAACTTTTTACTTGTATGCATTTATTTTGGAGAATCCTGTTTTTATATGTTTTTGAACTCGTATGAACGTTCGATATGTAACTGGTCCCGAGACTGGTTTGCTAGGCGATTCTCGTATAGTGTTTTTGAGCCGCCCGGACGGACTTGTTTTCGTGAATAGTGGGGGTCGTTTTGACGGTATAAAAGACCGGCCGGTTCCCTCTGGAGATCAGTCTATTTTCGTTGGCCCCTCGTTGCTGATGAGATAGCTCAGAGAACTCGTCGTTGGCCCTTTGCATGCTGATACGAGCCCTTAAGGTATTATGTGATGGCCCTTTGCATGCTGTTTATAATACGTCGAACTGCTTACCTCTGCTAGCCGTAGTTGGCAAGGTAGTTTTCCAGATATATGTTTGTTTCCAGATATCACCGAATCGGGAATATTTTCCCGCCCTGTTAACCTGTCTCCTGTAGTAATGTTAGTTTAAATAATATCCGAGTCCCGCCGCCGAAGTAAACTATAATCGCAACCAGTCATTTCCAGTAAATGGCATTTACCTGATTTATGTAAATGATTAATGGTGAAGAATACATTTATTACTTTATTAAACCATCGTATTTTATTCCGACGAACCTAGGACCTACGAGCTACCTATTACAGGGTTAAATATTGATATATTTATTGTGTAACGCCTCCATATTGCACCAGAGAAAGAGGTGCGTTACAAACTCCGGGTAAAATTACGAACCCAACTAAAACTCCGGGTAAAATTACGAACCCAACTAAAAAGTCCGGGTAAAATTACGAACCCAAATAAAAAGTCCGGGTAAAAAATACGAACCCAACTAAAAAGTCCGGGTAAAATTACGAACCCAAGTAAAACTCCGGGTAAAATTACGAACCCAAGTAAAACTCCGGGTAAAATTACGAACCTAACTAAAAGTCCGGGTAAAAAATACGAACCCAACTAAAAAGTCCGGGTAAAATTACGAACCCAACTAAAAGTCCGGGTAAAAAATACGAACCCAACTAAAAAGTCCGGGTAAAATTACGAACCCAACTAAAAGTCCGGGTAAAAAATACGAACCCAACTAAAAAGTCCGGGTAAAATTACGAACCCAAGTAAAACTCCGGGTAAAATTACGAACCCAACTAAAACTCCGGGTAAAATTACGAACCCAACTAAAAAGTCCGGGTAAAATTACGAACCCAAATAAAAAGTCCGGGTAAAATTACGAACCCAACTAAAACTCCGGGTGAAATTACGAACTCAACTAAAACTCCGGGTAAAATTACGAACCCAACTAAAACTCCGGTTAAAATTACGAACCCAACTAAAAGTCCGGGTAAAAAATACGAACCCAACTAAAAAGTCCGGGTAAAATTACGAACCCAACTAAAACTCCGGGTAAAATTACGAACCCAACTAAAACTCCGGGTAAAATTACGAACCCAACTAAAACTCCGGGTAAAATTACGAACCCAACTAAAACTCCGGGTAAAATTACGAACCCAACTAAAAGTCCGGGTAAAAAATACGAACCCAACTAAAAAGTCCGGGTAAAAAATACGAACCCAACTAAAAGGTCCGGGTAAAATTACGAACCCAACTAAAACTCCGGGTAAAAAATACGAACCCAACTAAAAAGTCCGGGTAAAATTACGAACCCAAGTAAAACTCCGGGTAAAAATACGAACCCAACTAAAACTCCGGGTAAAAAATACGAACCCAACTAAAACTCCGGGTAAAATTACGAACCCAACTAAAACTCCGGGTAAAATTACGAACCCAACTAAAAGTCCGGGTAAAAAATACGAACCCAACAAAAAGTCTGGGTAAAAAATACGAACCCAACTAAAAGGTCCGGGTAAAATTACGAACCCAACTAAAACTCCGGGTAAAAAATACGAACCCAACTAAAAAGTCCGGGTAAAATTACGAACCCAACTAAAACTCCGGGTAAAATTACGAACCCAACTAAAACTCCGGGTAAAATTACGAACCCAACTAAAACTCCGGTTAAAATTACGAACCCAACTAAAAGTCCGGGTAAAAAATACGAACCCAACTAAAAAGTCCGGGTAAAATTACGAACCCAACTAAAACTCCGGGTAAAATTACGAACCCAACTAAAACTCCGGGTAAAATTACGAACCCAACTAAAACTCCGGGTAAAATTACGAACCCAACTAAAACTCCGGGTAAAATTACGAACCCAACTAAAAGTCCGGGTAAAAAATACGAACCCAACTAAAAAGTCCGGGTAAAAAATACGAACCCAACTAAAAGGTCCGGGTAAAATTACGAACCCAACTAAAACTCCGGGTAAAAAATACGAACCCAACTAAAAAGTCCGGGTAAAATTACGAACCCAAGTAAAACTCCGGGTAAAAATACGAACCCAACTAAAACTCCGGGTAAAAAATACGAACCCAACTAAAACTCCGGGTAAAATTACGAACCCAACTAAAACTCCGGGTAAAATTACGAACCCAACTAAAAGTCCGGGTAAAAAATACGAACCCAACTAAAAAGTCTGGGTAAAAAATACGAACCCAACTAAAAGGTCCGGGTAAAATTACGAACCCAACTAAAACTCCGGGTAAAAAATACGAACCCAACTAAAAAGTCCGGGTAAAATTACGAACCCAAGTAAAACTCCGGGTAAAAATACGAACCCAACTAAAACTCCGGGTAAAAAATACGAACCCAACTAAAACTCCGGGTAAAAAATACGAACCCAACTAAAACTCCGGGCAAAAATACTAACCCAACTAAAAAGTCCGGGTAAAAAATACGAACCCAACTAAAACTCCGGGTAAAAATACGAACCCAACTAAAACTCCGGGTAAAAATACGAACCCAACTAAAACTCCGGATAAAAAATACGAACCCAACTAAAACTCCGGGTAAAAAATACGAACCCAACTAAAAAGTCCGGTAAAAAATATGAACCCAACTAAAACTCCGGGTAAAATTACCAACACATCTAAAACTCCGGGTAAAAATACGAACCCAACTAAAACTCCGGGTAAAAAATACGAACCCAACTAAAACTCCGGGTAAAAAATACGAACCCAACTAAAACTCCGGGTAAAATTACGAACCCAACTAAAAGTCCGGGTAAAAAATACGAACCCAACTAAAACGTCCGGGTAAAATTACGAACCCAACTAAAACTCCGGGTAAAAAATACGAACCCAACTAAAAAGTCCGGGTAAAATTACGAACCCAAGTAAAACACCGGGTAAAATTACGAACCCAACTAAAACTCCGAGTAAAATTACGAACCCAACTAAAAGTCCGGGTAAAAAATACGAACCCAACTAAAAAGTCCGGGTAAAATTACGAACCCAACTAAAAGTCCGGGTAAAAAATACGAACCCAACTAAAAAGTCTGGGTAAAATTACGAATCCAAGTGAAACTCCGGGTAAAATTACGAACCCAACTAAAAGTCCGGGTAAAAAATACGAACCCAACTAAAACTCCGGGCAAAAATACTAACCCAACTAAAAAGTCCGGGTAAAAAATACGAACCCAACTAAAACTCCGGGTAAAAATACGAACCCAACTAAAACTCCGGGTAAAAATACGAACCCAAGTAAAACTCCGGGTAAAAAATATGAACCCAACTAAAACTCCGGGTAAAATTACGAACCCAACTAAAACTCCGGGTAAAATTACGAACCCAACTAAAACTCCAGGTAAAATTACGAACCCAACTAAAACTCCGGGTAAAATTACGAACCCAAGTGAAACTCCGGGTAAAATTACGAACCCAACTAAAACTCCGGGTAAAATTACGAACCCAACTAAAAGTCCGGGTAAAAAATACGAACCCAACTAAAAAGTCCGGGTAAAATTACGAACCCAACTAAAAGTCCGGGTAAAAAATACGAACCCAACTAAAAAGTCCGGGTAAAATTACGAACCCAAGTAAAACTCCGGGTAAAATTACGAACCCAACTAAAACTCCGGGTAAAATTACGAACCCAACTAAAAAGTCCGGGTAAAATTACGAACCCAAATAAAAAGTCCGGGTAAAAAATACGAACCCAACTAAAAAGTCAGGGTAAAATTACGAACCCAAGTAAAACTCCGGGTAAAATTACGAACCCAAGTAAAACTCCGGGTAAAATTACGAACCTAACTAAAAGTCCGGGTAAAAAATACGAACCCAACTAAAAAGTCCGGGTAAAACTACGAACCCAACTAAAAGTCCGGGTAAAAAATACGAACCCAACTAAAAAGTCCGGGTAAAATTACGAACCCAACTAAAAGTCCAGGTAAAAAATACGAACCCAACTAAAACTCCGGGTAAAATTACGAACCCAAGTAAAACTCCGGGTAAAATTACGAACCCAACTAAAACTCCGGGTAAAATTACGAACCCAACTAAAAAGTCCGGGTAAAATTACGAACCCAAATAAAAAGTCCGGGTAAAATTACGAACCCAACTAAAACTCCGGGTGAAATTACGAACTCAACTAAAACTCCGGGTAAAATTACGAACCCAACTAAAACTCCGGTTAAAATTACGAACCCAACTAAAAGTCCGGGTAAAAAATACGAACCCAACTCAAAAGTCCGGGTAAAATTACGAACCCAACTAAAACTCCGGGTAAAATTACGAACCCAACTAAAACTCCGGGTAAAATTACGAACCCAACTAAAACTCCGGGTAAAATTACGAACCCAACTAAAACTCCGGCTAAAATTACGAACCCAACTAAAAGTCCGGGTAAAATTACGAACCCAAGTAAAACTCCGGGTAAAAATACGAACCCAACTAAAACTCCGGGTAAAAAATACGAACCCAACTAAAACTCCGGGTAAAAAATACGAACCCAACTAAAACTCCGGGCAAAAATACTAACCCAACTAAAAAGTCCGGGTAAAAAATACGAACCCAACTAAAACTCCGGGTAAAAATACGAACCCAACTAAAACTCCGGGTAAAAATACGAACCCAACTAAAACTCCGGATAAAAAATACGAACCCAACTAAAACTCCGGGTAAAAAATACGAACCCAACTAAAAAGTCCGGTAAAAAATATGAACCCAACTAAAACTCCGGGTAAAATTACCAACACATCTAAAACTCCGGGTAAAAATACGAACCCAACTAAAACTCCGGGTAAAAAATACGAACCCAACTAAAACTCCGGGTAAAAAATACGAACCCAACTAAAACTCCGGGTAAAATTACGAACCCAACTAAAAGTCCGGGTAAAAAATACGAACCCAACTAAAAAGTCCGGGTAAAATTACGAACCCAACTAAAACTCTGGGTAAAAAATACGAACCCAACTAAAAAGTCCGGGTAAAATTGCGAACCCAAGTAAAACTCCGGGTAAAATTACGAACCCAACTAAAACTCCGAGTAAAATTACGAACCCAACTAAAAGTCCGGGTAAAAAATACGAACCCAACTAAAAAGTCCGGGTAAAATTACGAACCCAACTAAAAGTCCGGGTAAAAAATACGAACCCAACTAAAAAGTCCGGGTAAAATTACGAATCCAAGTGAAACTCCGGGTAAAATTACGAACCCAACTAAAAGTCCGGGTAAAAAATACGAACCCAACTAAAACTCCGGGCAAAAATACTAACCCAACTAAAAAGTCCAGGTAAAAAATACGAACCCAACTAAAACTCCGGGTAAAAATACGAACCCAACTAAAACTCCGGGTAAAAATACGAACCCAACTAAAACTCCGGGTAAAAAATATGAACCCAACTAAAACTCCGGGTAAAATTACGAACCCAACTAAAACTCCGGGTAAAATTACGAACCCAACTAAAACTCCGGGTAAAATTACGAACCCAACTAAAACTCCGGGTAAAATTACGAACCCAAGTGAAACTCCGGGTAAAATTACGAACCCAACTAAAACTCCGGGTAAAATTACGAACCCAACTAAAAGTCCGAGTAAAAAATACGAACCCAACTAAAACTCCGGGTAAAATTACGAACCCAACTAAAAGTCCGGGTAAAAAATACGAACCCAACTAAAAAGTCCGGGTAAAATTACGAACCCAACTAAAAGTCCGGGTAAAAAATACGAACCCAACTAAAAAGTCCGGGTAAAATTACGAACCCAACTAAAAGTCCGGGTAAAAAATACGAACCCAACTAAAAAGTCCGGGTAAAATTACGAACCCAAGTAAAACTCCGGGCAAAATTACGAACCCAACTAAAACTCCGGGTAAAATTACGAACCCAACTAAAAAGTCCGGGTAAAATTACGAACCCAAATAAAAAGTCCGGGTAAAATTACGAACCCAACTAAAACTCCGGGTGAAATTACGAACTCAACTAAAACTCCGGGTAAAATTACGAACCCAACTAAAACTCCGGTTAAAATTACGAACCCAACTAAAAGTCCGGGTAAAAAATACGAACCCAACTAAAAAGTCCGGGTAAAATTACGAACCCAACTAAAACTCCGGGTAAAATTACGAACCCAACTAAAACTCCGGGTAAAATTACGAACCCAACTAAAACTCCGGGTAAAATTTCGAACCCAACTAAAACTCCGGGTAAAATTACGAACCCCACTAAAAGTCAGGGTAAAAAATACGTACCCAACTAAAAAGTCCGGGTGAAAAATACGAACCCAACTAAAAGGTCCGGGCAAAATTACGAACCCAACTAAAACTCCGGGTAAAAAATACGAACCCAACTAAAAAGTCCGGGTAAAATTACGAACCCAACTAAAACTCCGGGCAAAAATACTAACCCAACTAAAAAGTCCGGGTAAAAAATACGAACCCAACTAAAACTCCGGGTAAAAATACGAACCCAACTACAACTCCGGGTAAAGAATACGAACCCAACTAAAACTCCGGGTAAAAAATACGAACCCAACTAAAACTCCGGGCAAAAATACTAACCCAACTAAAAAGTCCGGGTAAAAAATACGAACCCAACTAAAACTCCGGGTAAAAATACGAACCCAACTAAAACTCCGGATAAAAAATACGAACCCAACTAAAACTCCGGGTAAAAAATACGAACCCAACTAAAAAGTCCGGTAAAAAATATGAACCCAACTAAAACTCCGGGTAAAATTACCAACACATCTAAAACTCCGGGTAAAAATACGAACCCAACTAAAACTCCGGGTAAAAAATACGAACCCAACTAAAACTCCGGGTAAAAAATACGAACCCAACTAAAACTCCGGGTAAAATTACGAACCCAACTAAAAGTCCGGGTAAAAAATACGAACCCAACTAAAAAGTCCGGGTAAAATTACGAACCCAACTAAAACTCCGGGTAAAAAATACGAACCCAACTAAAAAGTCCGGGTAAAATTACGAACCCAAGTAAAACTCCGGGTAAAATTACGAACCCAACTAAAACTCCGAGTAAAATTACGAACCGAACTAAAAGTCCGGGTAAAAAATACGAACCCAACTAAAAAGTCCGGGTAAAATTACGAACCCAACTAAAAGTCCGGGTAAAAAATACGAACCCAACTAAAAAGTCCGGGTAAAATTACGAATCCAAGTGAAACTCCGGGTAAAATTACGAACCCAACTAAAAGTCCGGGTAAAAAATACGAACCCAACTAAAACTCCGGGCAAAAATACGAACCCAACTAAAACTCCGGGTAAAAATACGAACCCAACTAAAACTCCGGGTAAAAAATATGAACCCAACTAAAACTCCGGGTAAAATTACGAACCCAACTAAAACTCCGGGTAAAATTACGAACCCAACTAAAACTCCGGGTAAAATTACGAACCCAACTAAAACTCCGGGTAAAATTACGATCCCAAGTGAAACTCCGGGTAAAATTACGAACCCAACTAAAACTCCGGGTAAAATTACGAACCCAACTAAAAGTCCGGGTAAAAAATACGAACCCAACTAAAACTCCGGGTAAAATTACGAACCCAACTAAAAGTCCGGGTAAAAAATACGAACCCAACTAAAAAGTCCGGGTAAAATTACGAACCCAACTAAAAGTCCGGGTAAAAAATACGAACCCAACTAAAAAGTCCGGGTAAAATTACGAAC
>CAXIES010000387.1:2500-20000 GCA_964023965.1 Melinopterus prodromus
ACAGGCCGCAGGGTAAGGCGGTTTCGCTCTACTCCCTCTCGTTGATTTGTCGACAGGCCGCAGGGTAGGGCGCTCTCGCTCTACTCCCTCTCGTTTTGATAACGAAAACGAGAGGGAGTAGAGCGAGACCGCCCTACCCTGCGGCCTGTCGACAAATCAACGAGAGGGAGTAGAGCAAAACCGCCCTACCCTGCGGCCTGTCGACAAATCAACGAGAGGGAGTAGAGCGAAACCGCCCTACCCTGCGGCCTGTCGACAAATTTATCGATCGTCACCCGTCCGTCGGCGGCGAGCGGGAGTAGAGAACGCTAACCGGGCGGCCGTCGTCGGGTCGACAAATTTATCGATCGTCACCCGTCCGTCGGCGGCGAGCGGGAGTAGAGAACGCTAACCGGGCGGCCGTCGTCGGGTCGACAAATTTATCGATCGTCACCCGTCCGTCGGCGGCGAGCGGGAGTAGAGAACGCTAACCGGGCGGCCGTCGTCGGGTCGACAAATTTATCGATCGTCACCCGTCCGTCGGCGGCGAGCGGGAGTAGAGAGCGCTAACAGGCCGGCCGCCCGGTGAGCGCTCTCTACTCCCGCTCCGCGCCGACGGACGGGTGGCGATCGGTATATTTCCCCGCTCGAAGACGGGAGACCATCGGCGACGATCGAGCGCTACCCGGCCGGCGACGGCGCGCGGGCTGTCGGCTGGACTCCGGCGGCGCGCTCGATCGACAGCGCGGGTCTCCCGTCGTCGAGCGGGGCGAAATGTACCGAGCGCTACCCGGCCGGCGACGGCGCGCGGGCTGTCGGCTGGACTCCGGCGGCGCGCTCGATCGACATCCAGCGCCACCCGAAAGACAAAATTTCCAAAATCCAAAAATTTCAGCAGAGAGCGCTGGACGGAACTTTTGAAAGAAAAAAAAAATTTTCAAAAAAAAAATTTTTCAAAAAAAAAAAATTTCTAAAATTTTGCAGAGAGCGCTGGCCGGGACTTATAGGCGAAAAAGAAAATTTCAAGAAAATCTTTTATGGGGCCGTTGACGGCGCGAGCGCGGTCGGCTGGACTCCGGCGGCGCGCTCGATCGACAGCGCGAGTCTCCCGTCGTCGAGCGGGGCGAAATGTACCGAGCGCTACCCGGCCGGCGACGGCGCGCGGGCGGTCGGCTGGACTCCGGCGGCGCGCTCGATCGACAGCGCGAGTCTCCCGTCGTCGAGCGGGGCGAAATGTACCGAGCGCTACCCGGCCGGCGACGGCGCGCGTGCGGTCGGCTGGACTACGGCGGCGCGCTCGATCGACATCCAGCGCCACCCGAAAGACAAAATTTCCAAAATCCAAAAATTTCAGCAGAGAGCGCTGGACGGAACTTTTGAAAGAAAAAAAAAATTTTCAAAAAAAAAATTTTTCAAAAAAAAAAAATTTCTAAAATTTTGCAGAGAGCGCTGGCCGGGACTTATAGGCGAAAAAGAAAATTTCAAGAAAATCTTTTATGGGGCCGTTGACGGCGCGAGCGCGGTCGGCTGGACTCCGGCGGCGCGCTCGATCGACAGCGCGAGTCTCCCGTCGTCGAGCGGGGCGAAATGTACCGAGCGCTACCCGGCCGGCGACGGCGCGCGGGCGGTCGGCTGGACTCCGGCGGCGCGCTCGATCGACAGCGCGAGTCTCCCGTCGTCGAGCGGGGCGAAATGTACCGAGCGCTACCCGGCCGGCGACGGCGCGCGGGCGGTCGGCTGGACTACGGCGGCGCGCTCGATCGACATCCAGCGCCACCCGAAAGACAAAATTTCCAAAATCCAAAAATTTCAGCAGAGAGCGCTGGACGGAACTTTTGAAAGAAAAAAAAAATTTTCAAAAAAAAAATTTTTCAAAAAAAAAAATTTCTAAAATTTTGCAGAGAGCGCTGGCCGGGACTTATAGGCGAAAAAGAAAATTTCAAGAAAATCTTTTATGGGGCCGTTGACGGCGCGAGCGCGGTCGGCTGGACTCCGGCGGCGCGCTCGATCGACAGCGCGGGTCTCCCGTCGTCGAGCGGGGCGAAATCTACCGAGCGCTACCCGGCCGGCGACGGCGCGCGGGCGGTCGGCTGGACTCCGGCGGCGCGCTCGATCGACAGCGCGAGTCTCCCGTCGTCGAGCGGGGCGAAATGTACCGAGCGCTACCCGGCCGGCGACGGCGCGCGGGCGGTCGGCTGGACTACGGCGGCGCGCTCGATCGACATCCAGCGCCACCCGAAAGACAAAATTTCCAAAATCCAAAAATTTCAGCAGGGAGCGCTGGACGGAACTTTTGAAAGAAAAAAAAATTTTCAAAAAAAAAAATCCAAAAATTTAGCAGAGAGCGCCGGAGAGAACATTTGAAAGAAAAAAAAAATTTCCAAAAAAAAAAAAATTTTTCAAAAAAAAAAATATTTCCAAAATTTCGAACTCGACCCGGACGGGGACCAAGGCGAAAAGTGCGATAAGTCCGCGCGAGCGTCGGCGGTATCCGTTCGAGCGAGCCGGGAGCGACCCGTACTAGCGTTTCGCAACCCGTACTCGGTCCGTTGCGCTTATATAGGGAGAGGTGAGTCCGCGACGGCTAACGCCGTCCGGTTCCGCTCGATCCCGTTTAGTTGCGACGAGTCGACAGTCTTGGTATTAGTAAACGATAAAGATGCTCCCTGCCGGGCCGCACGCGTTGTTGACTTTGATCTGCTGGTGGCTAGAGAGCGCCTCGGTAAGCTTCGTTCGCGAAGAACCGGCGTTCGCCATTAGAGACGAGAGTTTTAATTGACGCTGTGCGGTTTAACCAAAAGGTTGCGTTCCCACATATCGCCGCCAAGCGCTCGTAACCGTAACATTAGCGATTGCCACAGCATGCCCGCGGACGACGCTGACTTTCGCAGTTAGCGTTGTACACCTTATGCGGGCGCACTTAAATCTCGGAGGCGTCCTCTGGACGTCGTCCACAAATATGCAACGACTCGCCTCGTACCGAGCGTGAGAGCGCGGCACGACAGTTTTCCGAAACGCGCGCTCAGACCGCGTACCATGTCGCTTTCAATCTAGCGAAGGGTGTTTCTGGGAATGTTGAAGCCGTTCGCGGACGAGATTCCGCGTTATAAATTATTCTCTTTAGAACTGCTGCGGGCGGTCATGTCGTCAAGTAAACGTCGTCCTATTTCGACGTCGGCGCATCCTGCTCCACTGTGCGTGAAATGTGTGGTCGGCGCGCGCTCGTCGCTGCCGACTGATTTCGACACGGTCAGTTTTTGCTATATATTGTAATATGTAGTAGTATACTTCCGGGCCGGGCGAGAAGACAGACCGCCGCCGCTCTCGCAGCGGCGTGACGATTCTGCTCCGCCCTCGGCTCGCCGGAGGTGCGACTGTTCTCTCGATCTGCGTTACGCCAGGTCGGCGCGTTACCATCGGTGCGCGTCTTCCGAACGTGGCCGCGGACGGGTGACAGCTCCCTGGTTGATCCTGCCAGTAGTCATATGCTTGTCTCAAAGATTAAGCCATGCATGTCTCAGTACAAGCCAAATTAAGGTGAAACCGCGAAAGGCTCATTAAATCAGTTATGGTTCCTTAGATCGTACCCACATTTACTTGGATAACTGTGGTAATTCTAGAGCTAATACATGCAAACAGAGCTCCGACCGGAGACGGAAGGAGCGCTTTTATTAGATCAAAACCAATCGGCGTCGGGTTCGCCCGTCGTCGTACACCTTGGTGACTCTGAATAACTTTTTGCTGATCGCACGGTCTCGCACCGGCGACGCATCTTTCAAATGTCTGCCTTATCAACTGTCGATGGTAGGTTCTGCGCCTACCATGGTTGTAACGGGTAACGGGGAATCAGGGTTCGATTCCGGAGAGGGAGCCTGAGAAACGGCTACCACATCCAAGGAAGGCAGCAGGCGCGCAAATTACCCACTCCCGGCACGGGGAGGTAGTGACGAAAAATAACGATACGGGACTCATCCGAGGCCCCGTAATCGGAATGAGTACACTCTAAACCCTTTAACGAGGATCAATTGGAGGGCAAGTCTGGTGCCAGCAGCCGCGGTAATTCCAGCTCCAATAGCGTATATTAAAGTTGTTGCGGTTAAAAAGCTCGTAGTCGAATTTGTGTCCCGCGCCGCCGGTTCATCGCTCGCGGTGTTAACTGGCGTGTCCGCGGGACGTCCTGCCGGTGGGCTTAGCCTCTCGGGGCGGCCCAATCTCAATCCCACCGCGGTGCTCTTCATTGAGTGTCGAGGTGGGCCGGCACGTTTACTTTGAACAAATTAGAGTGCTTAAAGCAGGCTAAAATTTCGCCTGAATACTGTGTGCATGGAATAATGGAATAGGACCTCGGTTCTATTTTGTTGGTTTTCGGAACCCCGAGGTAATGATTAATAGGAACGGATGGGGGCATTCGTATTGCGACGTTAGAGGTGAAATTCTTGGATCGTCGCAAGACGGACAGAAGCGAAAGCATTTGCCAAAAACGCTTTCATTGATCAAGAACGAAAGTTAGAGGTTCGAAGGCGATCAGATACCGCCCTAGTTCTAACCATAAACGATGCCAGCTAGCGATCCGCCGACGTTCCTCCGATGACTCGGCGGGCAGCTTCCGGGAAACCAAAGCTTTTGGGTTCCGGGGGAAGTATGGTTGCAAAGCTGAAACTTAAAGGAATTGACGGAAGGGCACCACCAGGAGTGGAGCCTGCGGCTTAATTTGACTCAACACGGGAAACCTCACCAGGCCCGGACACCGGAAGGATTGACAGATTGAGAGCTCTTTCTTGATTCGGTGGGTGGTGGTGCATGGCCGTTCTTAGTTGGTGGAGCGATTTGTCTGGTTAATTCCGATAACGAACGAGACTCTAGCCTGCTAACTAGGCGTATTTTCGACATCTCAAAGGTCCGCCGACCCGGCGCTCGCGTCGCGGTCGTGCGCGATTTTTACTGTCGGCGTACAATTAATTCTTCTTAGAGGGACAGGCGGCTTCTAGCCGCACGAGATTGAGCAATAACAGGTCTGTAATGCCCTTAGATGTTCTGGGCCGCACGCGCGCTACACTGAAGGAATCAGCGTGTCTTCCCTGGCCGAACGGCCCGGGTAACCCGCTGAACCTCCTTCGTGCTAGGGATTGGGGCTTGCAATTGTTCCCCATGAACGAGGAATTCCCAGTAAGCGCGAGTCATAAGCTCGCGTTGATTACGTCCCTGCCCTTTGTACACACCGCCCGTCGCTACTACCGATTGAATGATTTAGTGAGGTCTTCGGACCGGTGCGCGGTGGCGTTTCGACGTCGCCGATGATGCTGGGAAGATGACCAAACTTGATCATTTAGAGGAAGTAAAAGTCGTAACAAGGTTTCCGTAGGTGAACCTGCGGAAGGATCATTAACGAATGTTTATAAAACATTACGTACAATTAATTAATACGATGCACGGATCGATATTAATAATGAATGAATATTAATGGCGCCCTCGGCCGACCACGTCTACGACGGCGGTCGCGTCGGCCGTACGAGCGCCGGTCGAACTGATTCGAACTGTTAAGGACTAACGAAGTCCGAGGCGTCGGCCGACCCGCGAGGGTCGGCACGCCGGAAGTCAGGTACCTAGTCGAGAGGTCCGATGACGAGAGCGCCCCCCGTGCCGCTCAGGCCGAGAGATACTGCGTACGTAAAAGCGCCGCCGGCAGCCACCGCGCAGCCGGCTCGGCGCTCCGCGCCTCGGAGTTTGAGTTTTTAAGTGTCACAACCACGGGTGAATGCGACGCTCCCGCCGGCCCCGACGGTCAGGGCACAGCGAGCTAATGCGCGCGTCCCAGTCTTGTCGTCGTGCGTCGCGCCGTCGTCGCGGTCGTATAGCGGCCGCCGGACCCCAGCGCCCCGAAACCGGCCCCGGCCTCCCTTGTCGGAGGTGCAGAGGAACGCCGGCGGAGCGCGGCGGACGGTCCGGTCGGTCATGTCGTGTACGACCGACGTCGGTCCGCAGCGTAAATTAATGAAGACGAGTGCGTCGCGCCGTCGTCGCGGTCGTATAGCGGCCGCCGGACCCCAGCGCCCCGAATCCGGCCCCGGCCTCCCTTGTCGGAGGTGCAGTGGCACGCCGGCGGAGCGCGGCGGACGGTCCGGTCGGTCATGTCGTGTACGACCGACGTCGGCCCGCAGCGTAGATTGATAAAGACGAGTGCGTCGCGCCGTCGTCGCGGTCGTATAGCGGCCGCCGGACCCCAGCGCCCCGAATCCGGCCCCGGCCTCCCTTGTCGGAGGTGCAGTGGCACGCCGGCGGAGCGCGGCGGATGGTCCGGTCGGTCATGTCGTGTACGACCGACGTCGGTCCGCGTCGCAGATTAATAAAGACGAAGACTGCGCGCAAAGGTGCTCGCACCGCCCGAAGGTGGTCGAAGGATATTCGCCTGACTAACGGAACGTTCGTCCCCGCGTACCGCGCGCCCCTCGAAAGGGGGGAGCGATCTGAGTACGGGAGCCGCGCAGGACGAACGCGTCTCGGACTTTACGTCCGCTCTGCGAAGTCAAACACCTCTCGTTCTAGCAACGTGTAAGCGTGCAAAACTTTGCGTAAGTGTAAAACCGATTAAACGCAGTACCGCGGACAGAGAGTCGCTGGTTAACTGTATGAAAGATTACCCTGAACGGTGGATCACTTGGCTCGTGGGTCGATGAAGAACGCAGCTAATTGCGCGTCAACTTGTGAACTGCAGGACACTTGAACATCGACATTTCGAACGCACATTGCGGTCCTCGGATACTGTTCCTGGACCACTCCTGGCTGAGGGTCGTTTCAATTTCCACGACTGCCGGGTCGGCGTACCGCCGATAACGCGAAGGCCCCCCCATGTGGTGCGCGCGCGCAGTACACGCTCCCAATCGTGTGAGCGGAACGCGCGCCGTACGTACGGGGCGTCGGTCAAGCGCGAAAAGCGGACGGCCGCCGAGGCAAGAATCTGAGCGCTCGCGCACGAGCCGCCCCCCGATACCGCGAGCGCGCCATCGCGCTCGACGTCGGGGCGGCGCGCTAACGCGTCGCTTTAAACTATCGAACGATATAATCATTCGAGCCGACCGCCATCCGCGTACCGGTAAACGATGCCCGGGCGACGCGCCGGTCGACGTGTCCGAGTGTGAATCCCCCCGCCACCGAGATTCGTCCGGGGCGGCGCGAGGTATTCGTCCGACGTCCGATCGCGCGCGTTTAGCCCGAAGGATCCCGTTGCCTACGCGGCCTGTCGGCTATCGAAAGAAACCAATGAACGCGACCTCAGAGCAGGTGAGACTACCCGCTGAATTTAAGCATATTACTAAGCGGAGGAAAAGAAACTAACTAGGATTCCCTTAGTAGCGGCGAGCGAACAGGGAAGAGCCCAGCACCGAATCCCGCGTCCGGAGACGGACGCCGGGAAATGTGGTGTTAGGGAGGATCCGTTATCCCGAGGTAGCGCGGCGCGCCCAAGTCCTTCTTGAACGGGGCCACTTACCCAGAGAGGGTGCCAGGCCCGTAGCTGGCCGCCGCATGCCGCGGGAGGGTCTCTCCTCAGAGTCGGGTTGCTTGAGAGTGCAGCCCTAAGTGGGTGGTAAACTCCATCTAAGGCTAAATATTACCACGAGACCGATAGCGAACAAGTACCGTGAGGGAAAGTTGAAAAGAACTTTGAAGAGAGAGTTCAAGAGTACGTGAAACCGTTCAGGGGTAAACCTGAGAAACCCGAAAGGTCGAAAGGGGAGATTCAGACGCGTCTCTCGGAAAGTTCGCGAGCAACGGGCGTTGCGACGCGTGGCGTTCGCGCCGCGCGCGCCGCCCGTGGCCGTCGGACTCCGAACGCGTGCACTTCTCCTCCTGTAGGACGTCGTGACCCGTTGGGCGTCGGCCTAAGGCCCGCGGTGGAGCCCGCGCGCACCTCGGTGCGTTCGGACCCGCGGTGTCCCGGCCGGCCCGACCGACGGTAAAACTATGGCGCGGGGCCGCGACTTGTTCGCGTCCGGCACGTCGCAAGCGCGGACGGCAAACCTGGCATCCGGACCTAGCGCCGGATCCGGGCCCGCCCGGCTGTTGGCGGCGTTGTCCTCGGACAGACCCTGCACACGCCAGTCCACGGCGCTATAGCTTTGGGTACTTTCAGGACCCGTCTTGAAACACGGACCAAGGAGTCTAGCATGTGCGCGAGTCATTGGGACTAAACTAAACCTAAAGGCGCAATGAAAGTGAAGGTTCGCCTCGCGCGAACCGAGGGAGGATGGGCCGGCTCACGGACCGGCCCCGCACTCCCGGGGCGTCTCGTTCTCATCGCGAGAAGAGGCGCACCCAGAGCGTACACGCTGGGACCCGAAAGATGGTGAACTATGCCTGGTCAGGACGAAGTCAGGGGAAACCCTGATGGAGGTCCGTAGCGATTCTGACGTGCAAATCGATCGTCGGAACTGGGTATAGGGGCGAAAGACTAATCGAACCATCTAGTAGCTGGTTCCCTCCGAAGTTTCCCTCAGGATAGCTGGCGCTCGCCGCGTGCGAGTCTCATTCGGTAAAGCGAATGATTAGAGGCATTGGGGTCGAAACGACCTCAACCTATTCTCAAACTTTAAATGGGTGAGATCTCCGGCTTGCTTAAACTGTGAAGCCGCGAGATATCGGATCAGAGTGCCAAGTGGGCCACTTTTGGTAAGCAGAACTGGCGCTGTGGGATGAACCAAACGCCGAGTTAAAGCGCCCAAATCGACGCTTATGGGATACCATGAAAGGCGTTGGTAACTTAAGACAGCAGGACGGTGGCCATGGAAGTCGGAATCCGCCAAGGAGTGTGTAACAACTCACCTGCCGAAGTTACTAGCCCTGAAAATGGATGGCGCTGAAGCGTCGTGCTTATACTCGGCCGTCAGCGGCATGTGAGACGCGGTCCTCGCGGACCGGCGTCATGAAGCCCTGACGAGTAGGAGGGTCGCGGCGGTGTGCGCAGAAGGACAGGGCGTGAGCCCGTCTGGAGCCGCCGTCGGTGCAGATCTTGGTGGTAGTAGCAAATACTCCAGCGAGGCCCTGGAGGACTGACGTGGAGAAGGGTTTCGTGTGAACAGCCGTTGCACACGAGTCAGTCGATCCTAAGCCCTAGGCGAAAGCCGATGTTGATGTTGGTGTATCTACGTTTGCGTAGTAGTACGGCGGACGCGTCCGTGACGTAAGACGGAACCTTCGATCGAGCGCGCGCGCCAGCTGCGGCTCCTTCGTCGTCCCTGTCGTCGTCGTCGTCGTCGAACCGTCGCAGCGGGGGTCGAGTCTCGTTCCTGGGCGCAGGAGACGCGCACGCGGACTCTCGATCGCTCTCGCACGCACCGGAGGTTAGGATGGAGGAGGACCGGAACCGCCGCTTCAAGCGGCTCGGTTCCTCGGTCCGCCGGTATCATCCGCCGCCGGACGCGCGCGCACAGAGCGACGGGAGCGCGAGCGCGACCGCGCCATCACGCGAACGATGATTCCCCGCGCGCGACGTCGACACGCGACGCGCAGCGGTCATGACGAGCAGTGAGGCCGCGGCATTATTGGCCGCGCGCGCCGATCTTAGCGGTTCCAGCCGCGAGTATGCCGGCGCCGTACGTGCATAAAGAGGCACACACCCGTCGGGCGAAAGGGAATCCGGTTCCTATTCCGGAACCCGGCAGCGGAACCGTAATTAAGTCGGGCCCTCGAAAGAGTGTTCGTCGGGGCAACCCAAAATGACCTGGAGACGCCGTCGGGAGATCCGGGAAGAGTTTTCTTTTCTGCATAAGCGCTCGAGTTCCATGGAATCCTCTAGCAGGGAGATATGGTTTGGAGCGCGAAGAGCACCGCAGTTGCGGCGGTGTCCGGATCTTCCCCTCGGACCTTGAAAATCCAGGAGAGGGCCACGGTAGGTGTCGCGCCGGTTCGTACCCATATCCGCAGCAGGTCTCCAAGGTGAACAGCCTCTAGTCGATAGAATAATGTAGGTAAGGGAAGTCGGCAAATTGGATCCGTAACTTCGGGATAAGGATTGGCTCTGAGGATCGGGGCGCGTCGGGCTTGGTCGGGAAGCGGGTATCGGCTGACGTGCCGGGCCTGGGCGAGGTAAAAGTCGTTTCGGCGACCGGATCCGAGCTCGGTCCCGTGCCTTGGCCTCCCGCGGAACTTCCTTGCTGCGAGGCCCGGTCGGGGGTTCGCTCCTGGCCGGTGTCCTCTTCGGCCGCCATTCAACGATCAGCTCAGAACTGGCACGGACTGGGGGAATCCGACTGTCTAATTAAAACAAAGCATTGCGATGGCCCCTGCGGGTGTTGACGCAATGTGATTTCTGCCCAGTGCTCTGAATGTCAACGTGAAGAAATTCAAGCAAGCGCGGGTAAACGGAGAACACGCCGGCCGTTTACCTTGGAAACTTCCCGTGAGGGTTGTTTTCAGGCGAAGACCGAGCGCAGTGCACAGGTACTACTTAGTTCTGGCTAGTACTAGCGGTTAGGTCGACGTGCTCCATGTGAACGTTATACATGGGCGGGTCCTATACTCCCTAGGCCCGTGGACGGAGTGCCAAACTAACCCCAGGTTATCTGGGGAACGGGAGCTTCTCTTGTCAACTCATTGGGAGTAGGGTTTCGGCCCGACCGCGGCTCGTCTTATAGGTTACACGAGTGAGGTGGACAATTCAGGATTAGTCCACTTGTGGGCGCGGCTCAGCGGAGGATTCCAGGTTCTCTGGTGAAAGCCGTTGCAAGAGCCCGTTGCGTATGAGATCGCGCCGTAAATCTGGCTTGCCAGACAAATCCTAGACGGTACGGGCCCTTTATTGTGGTTCGAGAGAACCCTTTATTGTCGGTCCGAAAGAACCCTTTATTGTCGGTCCGCGAGGGCCCTTTATTGTCGGTTTGAACTGTCGCGCAATACCCATGAGAGCGATATACACAAGGCTTAGCAGCCGGGTAGGCAGGGGGGAGGAGCCCCCGAGGGGCTACTCGGTCCTCCCAATTGTGGTCGGCCTCTGCCGGGCAGTCAGTAGCTTGAGCGTGTGGGGACACACATAGTGGGGCCTCGTACACAGGATTGCGAGCAATGCCCTTTGAGAGGGGGGGAGCTGCAATGCTCCTGTCCCCGCCGTCCCACGGGGGCTCAGGCTTCTTGCCGGACGAGTCACGCTGGATCAGACGGTCCCCACTGGCGGGGGAACAACACGCCAAAACAAGAGTCTTGTTCGTCGTCCTTAGTTCGTGGAAACATGAAGCGGTTGCCGATGCGAAGCATCAACCGGGTATCTGGTCGTTCCTGTGACGCTATACTGGGTGCTGTAATCGGGCCGCAAGTTTCGCCCTTGCCCAACCGACGGTGCGGCCGCTTAACTTGTGCGATACGGATGATGAGACAGCCGTCGACCCCCGTTGGTCGTGGTGCGTGGCGGGTGCGTAAGCCTCGGCCCTCGCTCCGCTGCGCTCCGCTTGGGCCTTCGGCTCGGCTGTCGTAACTATGACTCTCTCAATGTAGCCAAATGCCTCGTCATCTAATTAGTGACGCGCATGAATGGATTAACGAGATTCCCACTGTCCCTACTCTTGACAGGAGCGGACAGGTCCTTCAGGAATACATTCTAAATAGTGACGTTTATGTGATTAACGAGCCGGATAATCTCTATACATTCTCCACGTTGAACGGTGAGTCCAATATCGATCTGACGATTGCGAACAGCAGAGCGCTTAGTTGGGTGTCGGAATGGACCGTGCGTGAGGAGACATCGTCGGATCACCGATGTGTTCTCTTCCGCACTGGTGACAACAACGGCAGAGCAGACGATGGCGGGCAAACCGAGTTCCTAGATATCAACAAGACCGACTGGGTAGAGTTCGAACGTCTTGTCAAAGACAAATTCCCCGGTCCGGTCAGGAGAGAGATGTCACTTAGGTGCAGTCTCGATGAGATGGTAGAAAGAATCGCTGTTACTTTAGAACAGATAACGAAGGCCGTCACTCCGTCGAGGAAGAGACGGAAAGTCAAACCGCAGTGGTGGGGACGGGACCTTCGCGACGAACGTGCGAAAGTCAGACGCAAGCGTAAGGATTTGCAGTACGGTAGAAGACACGGCTTCACCGACGAGTTGCTCGAGCAGTTGAAAGAGACTTACACGGACGCAAGGGCCGCTTATAAAACACATGTGTATGAGTCCAAGCTGAACGATTGGAAACAATTTGTTCGAAAGCAAGCTGACCAAAATCCATGGGGCATACCGTACAGGATAGCTAGAGATAAACTTAGAGTTGGAGACGTGTTTAGAAGTGTTGTAATGAGTGGGGGTGGCGTTGAAACATCGGATTGGAGCTCAACCATGACCGAAGTGCTAAAGGTACTGGTGCCAGATAGCGAAGACGGGGGAGTCGCCGAGGTGAATTATGATAATCCACGAAGGGAGCCGGACTTTGATAAAGACGAGGTGCAGAGTGCACTCGAAACTGTCAAACGGAAGAAGGCCCCCGGAGAGGATGGTATCAGAGTGGAACACGTGCAGTGCTTGTGGAAACACAATCACAAAGTGTTACTAGACCTGTATAACAGATGCCTGAAAGAGGGCAAATTTCCGACTGCCTGGAAATCGGCACGTGCGGTGATGCTCATTAAGGACAAATCCAACAAGTCCAATAATCCCAAGGCCTACCGACTCATCTCGCTGTTGGCGGTCCTTGGCAAGGTCTATGAGAAACTCATTTGGAGAAGGATAGAAATGAGGTACACTTTGGCTGGCCTAGAGCAGGGCAGACAGTTCGGGTTTAAGAAGGGCAAGGGCACGACAGACGCTTTGAGGGAAGTGTTTAACATTGTCGAAACCTCGACATCAAAGTACGTTCTGGGAGTGTTTATAGATATAGCCGGTGCCTTCGACAACTTGTGGTGGCCAATGATCCTAAAGCGGCTTCGTATGGCGAATGTCTCAGGACAGTTGTACAGAACCGTATTGGATTACTTTAAAGACAGGAAAGTGAAAGCGCAGACGGAAGCGGGTTGCGTGGAAAAGGGTGTGACCAAGGGCTGTCCGCAAGGTTCAGTCATGGGTCCAAGGTTCTGGAACATTGTCTTTGACGACTTGCTAGCGAAGCGGTGCGAAGATGTAGAGATGGTCGCTTATGCGGACGATCTACTTCTGTTGATATCAGGAAACAGCCGCCTGGAAATAGAGAGGAAAGGGGCTTTAGCGATGAAGATGGTCTGTGACTGGGTTGCGAAGGTAAAAATGGCGATCGCTCCCCAGAAAACGCAAATGATATTGTTGAAAGGTAAGATGATTAGACACCCTATAATACAGGCTGGTGGCGTAAACATTAAATATAGCAGTGAGGTTAAATACCTAGGGCTTATATTGGATGAGAGGTGCACATTTATGAAGCATCTAGAATATGTTAAGAACAAGACCATTGTGGATATTGGTAGACTGAGAAGAATAATGCGCAACGACTGGGGCCTGGGAATGCGGGCGCTCTCCGTCATTTACAAAGGATACTTTCTGGGAACTGTGCTCTACGGCGTATCAGTATGGGGTCACCGAATCCGAAACGTCCACTTTAGGAGAAAGCTGGTCTCCATACAGCGGGCCATGTTGCTGGCCATGATACCTATTTGTAGAACTGGTTCAACCGAGGCGTTGCAAGTGCTCGCTGGACAGATGCCCATGGATCTGGAAGTCACGAGGAGATACCTGACACACTGGAGCGGGAAAGGTATCTCTAAAGAGCTCAGTGGGATAACATCCGCACCTATTCCTCTGGGGAATACAAAAGCCTTTAAGCTCGAAAAGGCTAGAGTCACTGAAGCAGTGAGAACGATGTGGCAAACACGGTGGGATGAAAGTGTTAAAGGTCGAATCACTTACGAATACCTGCCCAGTGTGTCTGAGAGACTTCCGGGCTGGTTCAAGTTGAGCCTTCACGCCGGATTCCTCCTGACCGGCCATGGCTCGATAAATGGTAAACTGTATGAGTTAGGACTGGTTGAGGATAGTGCCTGTACGTGTGGAATGACCGAGTCCGTGGAGCACATTGTAAATATCTGCGATAAATATTTAGATGCGAGACGCAGATTTTCTGTAAAGACGGGGGGCCGAAGCGCAGGCCAGATTGCCCCAAATGAAGTCAAAACAGATAGGGAGCTGTTTGTTGCACTGAAGGACTTTGCTGGCGAGGTCTTTCGGATTAGAAAGAGACAACTGTGATACGAAACTGTGATATAGCGAAATGTGAAACTGTGATATAGCGAAATGTGATACAAATAGAGTTTTTAATTTAATCTACTATTGTAGAGGCTCTATATAATAATTTATTTTATTAATTATTATTATGAATGAGCGAAGGATGTTTGAGAGATTGCCGAGACAAAGAGCTAAAAGCCTAAAGATCAAAGTAAGAATAGCGAAATAATTTTGTGGAAGCTAAGTAGGACCGACCCGCGCCTCCAAGGGGCTAGGGATGGAACCTTAATTAAACCTTAATTAAAGGGCTAAGATGGGTCTGAGCAAATGTGAGTGTTTGAGGCGGATATGGGCTTGCCCAGGTGCCGCATGTATGAGTCTGTGAGTGTGTGTGTGTCCCTACCTACTGGCGGGAGTGACCGTGACTCACCTAGGGGAAAGGAAGTCAAGGGTGCTCCACCCTGACGCTGCTGACAGCAGCGCCGGGGTCCTAAGGTTGTTGTGCTAACCACGCAGCAACTGGGGGTTCAGCTCGGTCCGCAGACCGCTGAGCTCAAGATCCGTAGCGTACCTTCAAGTGGTGGCGCTGAAAGTCGTCTTTTGATAGACGGTGAACTAACATGCTACGGCCCGCGCCGGGTTGCAAGGACACGGCCAGCAACCACGGTTCCCCAGCGAAAAATCCCCCCTGTAAAACATGGGTGGTATATTCCTGTTGAGCAATAGCTCCGCCGCGTTTGCCGTGCGGTGCGACCCGTGCGTTGGAAATGGGAGTGCTGGAGGTTGAGTGAAGCTGTTGCTGCGGCTTCAGTGGATCAACACGCCTCTTTGTCCTCGGCTTCAACTAGACGGGCGGTGGAGGGGGTAGCTGACCTCCATCAATCGGCTGGGGCATAGCGCCCTGAGCGAGGAGGAATAGTCGGGGGTATGCGCTTGCGTATACCATCCGTCGGGCCTCCTATATCACTATTCCGTAGGACTACCTGTAGGCACCATCTGCAAGGTGTTACGTCCACCTGCGTGGTGTCAGGGTGCATTTGACCGTCCATGGAGGCGAGTCCGCGGGAGAAGATGAACAATTTTTATACTATATGGATCATCAACAAAAAACAAAGAAAAGTGGTAAGTGGACTGAGGTCCACAGGAGAGATAGTGATAGAAGGAATAGTAGACAGAAGTCCCCTGTCGAAACTATGAGCCAAAGTGGTAAGCGGTCGGCGTCTAACAGTGAGGAGTCCTACCTCAAGACGCCAGCTATATTGGTGGAAACGCCGGTTAAACCGGCAAAGAATGTGGAACAGGCTGGAAGTTCCAATGCTGGCACGCCGAAAGTTGCGGGTGTCCGGGACACGAGCGCAATCGATATCGTGAGGAGTGCACGCGATGAGATGCAGCAGCTCTTGTCGCAGGACAGCTCCAGGATCACCAAGACTGCTAAGGCAATCTTGTGGAGAAATTGGAATGTGCTTGAGGACACATTGAGGGAGACGGTGTCGGAGCTTGAAAAGAGTCGAGCTATTATTAGCGAGCTCCGGAAGAGCAAACCGGCACCTCAGGCATCATACGCAAGTATGGCTGCGAGTCCGTCTGTGACTAGACCAAAGAGCGCTAGCGTGAGTGTCCCGCGACCAAAGCAAGGCGGGAATGTAGTCTTCATTAAGTCGACGGAGAAGAGTTCTCTGAAGACTAATGAGGCTATAAAGGACAGTGTCTGTGACATTGTCAAGAAGTGCCTAAAGACTGTGAAAGTCCGAGGAATTCGCAAGATCGGCGATAATCGGCTTTTAGTTGAGACCGAGACACTCAAAGACATTGAGATGCTTAAAAACAGCAAGGACTTGTCAGAAGTCGGGCTGGAAGTCGAGGCTCCAAAGAAACGGGGACCGACGTTACAGGCCTTTGACGTGCCCAACAGGGTAACTGACGAGGACTTGCTGAAAGAAATTTACAATAGAAACCTGTGGGAAACTGGCATGGAAGAGCAGGTATTTAAAGATAGTGTAAGAGTGCGCACACGCTTTAAAAAGAAAGGTTGCGATAAGAGCAACGTAATTATTGAGGTGACGGGAGCCATACGTAAGGTTCTCTTGAACGCAGGGCGAATTTTCGCCAATAGCTACTCGTTTCGGGTGAGGGATTTTGTGCTGGTCACAAATTGCTTTAACTGTCTCGGGTACGGACATGTGGCGAACCATTGCAACAGCAAAGGTAAGCCAACATGCAAGAAATGTGCTGCTGTGGGGCACAGGGCAAGTGACTGCAAGTCAGAAAGCAAAGAGGACATATGTGCTAATTGCAAGAAGTGGAATAAAGAAGATTATAGACACCCTACCACTAGCAAGGCATGTCCTGAATACAGGCGAGCGTTACAGCAGCTCGTTGATAAGATTGACTACGATGGTTAATCTTAACATATTGCAACTAAATTGTGCACGGTCTAAGACTGTGATGGTTGAACTGCTAGAGGTTGCACTAAGGCTTGATGTCGATGTAATGTTGCTTCAAGAACCTTATGTAGCGATGGGTGCCATTAGAGGACTGGGTGCTAGAGCCCGAACTGTTCATGCTGAGGCTGGTGTGTTCGCGGCAGCCATTGTGGTGCTAAATGATGATGTGGTTGTCACTCAGGTAACATCTATCACGGATGAGTGCTGTGCTTGTGCGGTAATGGAATATGGCGGTGAAAAGTGGTGTCTGGCGTCTGTGTATAGTAGATTTGGTGTTGAGATAGAGGTTGCCATTGGCAAGATTGAAGAGGTGCTAGGCAAACTCGGTGCAAATAAGATCATAATAGGGATTGATGCAAACGCAAGGTCCCCAATGTGGTTTGACGAGACTCTTGACAGGAGCGGACAGGTCCTTCAGGAATACATTCTAAATAGTGACGTTTATGTGATTAACGAGCCGGATAATCTCTATACATTCTCCACGTTGAACGGTGAGTCCAATATCGATCTGACGATTGCGAACAGCAGAGCGCTTAGTTGGGTGTCGGAATGGACCGTGCGTGAGGAGACATCGTCGGATCACCGATGTGTTCTCTTCCGCACTGGTGACAACAACGGCAGAGCAGACGATGGCGGGCAAACCGAGTTCCTAGATATCAACAAGACCGACTGGGTAGAGTTCGAACGTCTTGTCAAAGACAAATTCCCCGGTCCGGTCAGGAGAGAGATGTCACTTAGGTGCAGTCTCGATGAGATGGTAGAAAGAATCGCTGTTACTTTAGAACAGATAACGAAGGCCGTCACTCCGTCGAGGAAGAGACGGAAAGTCAAACCGCAGTGGTGGGGACGGGACCTTCGCGACGAACGTGCGAAAGTCAGACGCAAGCGTAAGGATTTGCAGTACGGT
>CAXIES010000387.1:25000-40000 GCA_964023965.1 Melinopterus prodromus
CGCAGGGTAAGGCGGTTTCGCTCTACTCCCTCTCGTTGATTTGTCGACAGGCCGCAGGGTAAGGCGGTTTCGCTCTACTCCCTCTCGTTGATTTGTCGACAGGCCGCAGGGTAGGGCGCTCTCGCTCTACTCCCTCTCGTTTTGATAACGAAAACGAGAGGGAGTAGAGCGAGACCGCCCTACCCTGCGGCCTGTCGACAAATCAACGAGAGGGAGTAGAGCAAAACCGCCCTACCCTGCGGCCTGTCGACAAATCAACGAGAGGGAGTAGAGCGAAACCGCCCTACCCTGCGGCCTGTCGACAAATTTATCGATCGTCACCCGTCCGTCGGCGGCGAGCGGGAGTAGAGAACGCTAACCGGGCGGCCGTCGTCGGGTCGACAAATTTATCGATCGTCACCCGTCCGTCGGCGGCGAGCGGGAGTAGAGAACGCTAACCGGGCGGCCGTCGTCGGGTCGACAAATTTATCGATCGTCACCCGTCCGTCGGCGGCGAGCGGGAGTAGAGAACGCTAACCGGGCGGCCGTCGTCGGGTCGACAAATTTATCGATCGTCACCCGTCCGTCGGCGGCGAGCGGGAGTAGAGAGCGCTAACAGGCCGGCCGCCCGGTGAGCGCTCTCTACTCCCGCTCCGCGCCGACGGACGGGTGGCGATCGGTATATTTCCCCGCTCGAAGACGGGAGACCATCGGCGACGATCGAGCGCTACCCGGCCGGCGACGGCGCGCGGGCTGTCGGCTGGACTCCGGCGGCGCGCTCGATCGACAGCGCGGGTCTCCCGTCGTCGAGCGGGGCGAAATGTACCGAGCGCTACCCGGCCGGCGACGGCGCGCGGGCTGTCGGCTGGACTCCGGCGGCGCGCTCGATCGACATCCAGCGCCACCCGAAAGACAAAATTTCCAAAATCCAAAAATTTCAGCAGAGAGCGCTGGACGGAACTTTTGAAAGAAAAAAAAAATTTTCAAAAAAAAAATTTTTCAAAAAAAAAAAATTTCTAAAATTTTGCAGAGAGCGCTGGCCGGGACTTATAGGCGAAAAAGAAAATTTCAAGAAAATCTTTTATGGGGCCGTTGACGGCGCGAGCGCGGTCGGCTGGACTCCGGCGGCGCGCTCGATCGACAGCGCGAGTCTCCCGTCGTCGAGCGGGGCGAAATGTACCGAGCGCTACCCGGCCGGCGACGGCGCGCGGGCGGTCGGCTGGACTCCGGCGGCGCGCTCGATCGACAGCGCGAGTCTCCCGTCGTCGAGCGGGGCGAAATGTACCGAGCGCTACCCGGCCGGCGACGGCGCGCGTGCGGTCGGCTGGACTACGGCGGCGCGCTCGATCGACATCCAGCGCCACCCGAAAGACAAAATTTCCAAAATCCAAAAATTTCAGCAGAGAGCGCTGGACGGAACTTTTGAAAGAAAAAAAAAATTTTCAAAAAAAAAATTTTTCAAAAAAAAAAAATTTCTAAAATTTTGCAGAGAGCGCTGGCCGGGACTTATAGGCGAAAAAGAAAATTTCAAGAAAATCTTTTATGGGGCCGTTGACGGCGCGAGCGCGGTCGGCTGGACTCCGGCGGCGCGCTCGATCGACAGCGCGAGTCTCCCGTCGTCGAGCGGGGCGAAATGTACCGAGCGCTACCCGGCCGGCGACGGCGCGCGGGCGGTCGGCTGGACTCCGGCGGCGCGCTCGATCGACAGCGCGAGTCTCCCGTCGTCGAGCGGGGCGAAATGTACCGAGCGCTACCCGGCCGGCGACGGCGCGCGGGCGGTCGGCTGGACTACGGCGGCGCGCTCGATCGACATCCAGCGCCACCCGAAAGACAAAATTTCCAAAATCCAAAAATTTCAGCAGAGAGCGCTGGACGGAACTTTTGAAAGAAAAAAAAAATTTTCAAAAAAAAAATTTTTCAAAAAAAAAAATTTCTAAAATTTTGCAGAGAGCGCTGGCCGGGACTTATAGGCGAAAAAGAAAATTTCAAGAAAATCTTTTATGGGGCCGTTGACGGCGCGAGCGCGGTCGGCTGGACTCCGGCGGCGCGCTCGATCGACAGCGCGGGTCTCCCGTCGTCGAGCGGGGCGAAATCTACCGAGCGCTACCCGGCCGGCGACGGCGCGCGGGCGGTCGGCTGGACTCCGGCGGCGCGCTCGATCGACAGCGCGAGTCTCCCGTCGTCGAGCGGGGCGAAATGTACCGAGCGCTACCCGGCCGGCGACGGCGCGCGCGCCGTCGCTGGACTACGGCGGTCGCGCTCGATCGACATCCAGCGCCACCCGAAAGACAAAATTTCCAAAATCCAAAAATTTCAGCAGGGAGCGCTGGACGGAACTTTTGAAAGAAAAAAAAATTTTCAAAAAAAAAAATCCAAAAATTTAGCAGAGAGCGCCGGAGAGAACATTTGAAAGAAAAAAAAAATTTCCAAAAAAAAAAAAATTTTTCAAAAAAAAAAATATTTCCAAAATTTCGAACTCGACCCGGACGGGGACCAAGGCGAAAAGTGCGATAAGTCCGCGCGAGCGTCGGCGGTATCCGTTCGAGCGAGCCGGGAGCGACCCGTACTAGCGTTTCGCAACCCGTACTCGGTCCGTTGCGCTTATATAGGGAGAGGTGAGTCCGCGACGGCTAACGCCGTCCGGTTCCGCTCGATCCCGTTTAGTTGCGACGAGTCGACAGTCTTGGTATTAGTAAACGATAAAGATGCTCCCTGCCGGGCCGCACGCGTTGTTGACTTTGATCTGCTGGTGGCTAGAGAGCGCCTCGGTAAGCTTCGTTCGCGAAGAACCGGCGTTCGCCATTAGAGACGAGAGTTTTAATTGACGCTGTGCGGTTTAACCAAAAGGTTGCGTTCCCACATATCGCCGCCAAGCGCTCGTAACCGTAACATTAGCGATTGCCACAGCATGCCCGCGGACGACGCTGACTTTCGCAGTTAGCGTTGTACACCTTATGCGGGCGCACTTAAATCTCGGAGGCGTCCTCTGGACGTCGTCCACAAATATGCAACGACTCGCCTCGTACCGAGCGTGAGAGCGCGGCACGACAGTTTTCCGAAACGCGCGCTCAGACCGCGTACCATGTCGCTTTCAATCTAGCGAAGGGTGTTTCTGGGAATGTTGAAGCCGTTCGCGGACGAGATTCCGCGTTATAAATTATTCTCTTTAGAACTGCTGCGGGCGGTCATGTCGTCAAGTAAACGTCGTCCTATTTCGACGTCGGCGCATCCTGCTCCACTGTGCGTGAAATGTGTGGTCGGCGCGCGCTCGTCGCTGCCGACTGATTTCGACACGGTCAGTTTTTGCTATATATTGTAATATGTAGTAGTATACTTCCGGGCCGGGCGAGAAGACAGACCGCCGCCGCTCTCGCAGCGGCGTGACGATTCTGCTCCGCCCTCGGCTCGCCGGAGGTGCGACTGTTCTCTCGATCTGCGTTACGCCAGGTCGGCGCGTTACCATCGGTGCGCGTCTTCCGAACGTGGCCGCGGACGGGTGACAGCTCCCTGGTTGATCCTGCCAGTAGTCATATGCTTGTCTCAAAGATTAAGCCATGCATGTCTCAGTACAAGCCAAATTAAGGTGAAACCGCGAAAGGCTCATTAAATCAGTTATGGTTCCTTAGATCGTACCCACATTTACTTGGATAACTGTGGTAATTCTAGAGCTAATACATGCAAACAGAGCTCCGACCGGAGACGGAAGGAGCGCTTTTATTAGATCAAAACCAATCGGCGTCGGGTTCGCCCGTCGTCGTACACCTTGGTGACTCTGAATAACTTTTTGCTGATCGCACGGTCTCGCACCGGCGACGCATCTTTCAAATGTCTGCCTTATCAACTGTCGATGGTAGGTTCTGCGCCTACCATGGTTGTAACGGGTAACGGGGAATCAGGGTTCGATTCCGGAGAGGGAGCCTGAGAAACGGCTACCACATCCAAGGAAGGCAGCAGGCGCGCAAATTACCCACTCCCGGCACGGGGAGGTAGTGACGAAAAATAACGATACGGGACTCATCCGAGGCCCCGTAATCGGAATGAGTACACTCTAAACCCTTTAACGAGGATCAATTGGAGGGCAAGTCTGGTGCCAGCAGCCGCGGTAATTCCAGCTCCAATAGCGTATATTAAAGTTGTTGCGGTTAAAAAGCTCGTAGTCGAATTTGTGTCCCGCGCCGCCGGTTCATCGCTCGCGGTGTTAACTGGCGTGTCCGCGGGACGTCCTGCCGGTGGGCTTAGCCTCTCGGGGCGGCCCAATCTCAATCCCACCGCGGTGCTCTTCATTGAGTGTCGAGGTGGGCCGGCACGTTTACTTTGAACAAATTAGAGTGCTTAAAGCAGGCTAAAATTTCGCCTGAATACTGTGTGCATGGAATAATGGAATAGGACCTCGGTTCTATTTTGTTGGTTTTCGGAACCCCGAGGTAATGATTAATAGGAACGGATGGGGGCATTCGTATTGCGACGTTAGAGGTGAAATTCTTGGATCGTCGCAAGACGGACAGAAGCGAAAGCATTTGCCAAAAACGCTTTCATTGATCAAGAACGAAAGTTAGAGGTTCGAAGGCGATCAGATACCGCCCTAGTTCTAACCATAAACGATGCCAGCTAGCGATCCGCCGACGTTCCTCCGATGACTCGGCGGGCAGCTTCCGGGAAACCAAAGCTTTTGGGTTCCGGGGGAAGTATGGTTGCAAAGCTGAAACTTAAAGGAATTGACGGAAGGGCACCACCAGGAGTGGAGCCTGCGGCTTAATTTGACTCAACACGGGAAACCTCACCAGGCCCGGACACCGGAAGGATTGACAGATTGAGAGCTCTTTCTTGATTCGGTGGGTGGTGGTGCATGGCCGTTCTTAGTTGGTGGAGCGATTTGTCTGGTTAATTCCGATAACGAACGAGACTCTAGCCTGCTAACTAGGCGTATTTTCGACATCTCAAAGGTCCGCCGACCCGGCGCTCGCGTCGCGGTCGTGCGCGATTTTTACTGTCGGCGTACAATTAATTCTTCTTAGAGGGACAGGCGGCTTCTAGCCGCACGAGATTGAGCAATAACAGGTCTGTAATGCCCTTAGATGTTCTGGGCCGCACGCGCGCTACACTGAAGGAATCAGCGTGTCTTCCCTGGCCGAACGGCCCGGGTAACCCGCTGAACCTCCTTCGTGCTAGGGATTGGGGCTTGCAATTGTTCCCCATGAACGAGGAATTCCCAGTAAGCGCGAGTCATAAGCTCGCGTTGATTACGTCCCTGCCCTTTGTACACACCGCCCGTCGCTACTACCGATTGAATGATTTAGTGAGGTCTTCGGACCGGTGCGCGGTGGCGTTTCGACGTCGCCGATGATGCTGGGAAGATGACCAAACTTGATCATTTAGAGGAAGTAAAAGTCGTAACAAGGTTTCCGTAGGTGAACCTGCGGAAGGATCATTAACGAATGTTTATAAAACATTACGTACAATTAATTAATACGATGCACGGATCGATATTAATAATGAATGAATATTAATGGCGCCCTCGGCCGACCACGTCTACGACGGCGGTCGCGTCGGCCGTACGAGCGCCGGTCGAACTGATTCGAACTGTTAAGGACTAACGAAGTCCGAGGCGTCGGCCGACCCGCGAGGGTCGGCACGCCGGAAGTCAGGTACCTAGTCGAGAGGTCCGATGACGAGAGCGCCCCCCGTGCCGCTCAGGCCGAGAGATACTGCGTACGTAAAAGCGCCGCCGGCAGCCACCGCGCAGCCGGCTCGGCGCTCCGCGCCTCGGAGTTTGAGTTTTTAAGTGTCACAACCACGGGTGAATGCGACGCTCCCGCCGGCCCCGACGGTCAGGGCACAGCGAGCTAATGCGCGCGTCCCAGTCTTGTCGTCGTGCGTCGCGCCGTCGTCGCGGTCGTATAGCGGCCGCCGGACCCCAGCGCCCCGAAACCGGCCCCGGCCTCCCTTGTCGGAGGTGCAGAGGAACGCCGGCGGAGCGCGGCGGACGGTCCGGTCGGTCATGTCGTGTACGACCGACGTCGGTCCGCAGCGTAAATTAATGAAGACGAGTGCGTCGCGCCGTCGTCGCGGTCGTATAGCGGCCGCCGGACCCCAGCGCCCCGAATCCGGCCCCGGCCTCCCTTGTCGGAGGTGCAGTGGCACGCCGGCGGAGCGCGGCGGACGGTCCGGTCGGTCATGTCGTGTACGACCGACGTCGGCCCGCAGCGTAGATTGATAAAGACGAGTGCGTCGCGCCGTCGTCGCGGTCGTATAGCGGCCGCCGGACCCCAGCGCCCCGAATCCGGCCCCGGCCTCCCTTGTCGGAGGTGCAGTGGCACGCCGGCGGAGCGCGGCGGATGGTCCGGTCGGTCATGTCGTGTACGACCGACGTCGGTCCGCGTCGCAGATTAATAAAGACGAAGACTGCGCGCAAAGGTGCTCGCACCGCCCGAAGGTGGTCGAAGGATATTCGCCTGACTAACGGAACGTTCGTCCCCGCGTACCGCGCGCCCCTCGAAAGGGGGGAGCGATCTGAGTACGGGAGCCGCGCAGGACGAACGCGTCTCGGACTTTACGTCCGCTCTGCGAAGTCAAACACCTCTCGTTCTAGCAACGTGTAAGCGTGCAAAACTTTGCGTAAGTGTAAAACCGATTAAACGCAGTACCGCGGACAGAGAGTCGCTGGTTAACTGTATGAAAGATTACCCTGAACGGTGGATCACTTGGCTCGTGGGTCGATGAAGAACGCAGCTAATTGCGCGTCAACTTGTGAACTGCAGGACACTTGAACATCGACATTTCGAACGCACATTGCGGTCCTCGGATACTGTTCCTGGACCACTCCTGGCTGAGGGTCGTTTCAATTTCCACGACTGCCGGGTCGGCGTACCGCCGATAACGCGAAGGCCCCCCCATGTGGTGCGCGCGCGCAGTACACGCTCCCAATCGTGTGAGCGGAACGCGCGCCGTACGTACGGGGCGTCGGTCAAGCGCGAAAAGCGGACGGCCGCCGAGGCAAGAATCTGAGCGCTCGCGCACGAGCCGCCCCCCGATACCGCGAGCGCGCCATCGCGCTCGACGTCGGGGCGGCGCGCTAACGCGTCGCTTTAAACTATCGAACGATATAATCATTCGAGCCGACCGCCATCCGCGTACCGGTAAACGATGCCCGGGCGACGCGCCGGTCGACGTGTCCGAGTGTGAATCCCCCCGCCACCGAGATTCGTCCGGGGCGGCGCGAGGTATTCGTCCGACGTCCGATCGCGCGCGTTTAGCCCGAAGGATCCCGTTGCCTACGCGGCCTGTCGGCTATCGAAAGAAACCAATGAACGCGACCTCAGAGCAGGTGAGACTACCCGCTGAATTTAAGCATATTACTAAGCGGAGGAAAAGAAACTAACTAGGATTCCCTTAGTAGCGGCGAGCGAACAGGGAAGAGCCCAGCACCGAATCCCGCGTCCGGAGACGGACGCCGGGAAATGTGGTGTTAGGGAGGATCCGTTATCCCGAGGTAGCGCGGCGCGCCCAAGTCCTTCTTGAACGGGGCCACTTACCCAGAGAGGGTGCCAGGCCCGTAGCTGGCCGCCGCATGCCGCGGGAGGGTCTCTCCTCAGAGTCGGGTTGCTTGAGAGTGCAGCCCTAAGTGGGTGGTAAACTCCATCTAAGGCTAAATATTACCACGAGACCGATAGCGAACAAGTACCGTGAGGGAAAGTTGAAAAGAACTTTGAAGAGAGAGTTCAAGAGTACGTGAAACCGTTCAGGGGTAAACCTGAGAAACCCGAAAGGTCGAAAGGGGAGATTCAGACGCGTCTCTCGGAAAGTTCGCGAGCAACGGGCGTTGCGACGCGTGGCGTTCGCGCCGCGCGCGCCGCCCGTGGCCGTCGGACTCCGAACGCGTGCACTTCTCCTCCTGTAGGACGTCGTGACCCGTTGGGCGTCGGCCTAAGGCCCGCGGTGGAGCCCGCGCGCACCTCGGTGCGTTCGGACCCGCGGTGTCCCGGCCGGCCCGACCGACGGTAAAACTATGGCGCGGGGCCGCGACTTGTTCGCGTCCGGCACGTCGCAAGCGCGGACGGCAAACCTGGCATCCGGACCTAGCGCCGGATCCGGGCCCGCCCGGCTGTTGGCGGCGTTGTCCTCGGACAGACCCTGCACACGCCAGTCCACGGCGCTATAGCTTTGGGTACTTTCAGGACCCGTCTTGAAACACGGACCAAGGAGTCTAGCATGTGCGCGAGTCATTGGGACTAAACTAAACCTAAAGGCGCAATGAAAGTGAAGGTTCGCCTCGCGCGAACCGAGGGAGGATGGGCCGGCTCACGGACCGGCCCCGCACTCCCGGGGCGTCTCGTTCTCATCGCGAGAAGAGGCGCACCCAGAGCGTACACGCTGGGACCCGAAAGATGGTGAACTATGCCTGGTCAGGACGAAGTCAGGGGAAACCCTGATGGAGGTCCGTAGCGATTCTGACGTGCAAATCGATCGTCGGAACTGGGTATAGGGGCGAAAGACTAATCGAACCATCTAGTAGCTGGTTCCCTCCGAAGTTTCCCTCAGGATAGCTGGCGCTCGCCGCGTGCGAGTCTCATTCGGTAAAGCGAATGATTAGAGGCATTGGGGTCGAAACGACCTCAACCTATTCTCAAACTTTAAATGGGTGAGATCTCCGGCTTGCTTAAACTGTGAAGCCGCGAGATATCGGATCAGAGTGCCAAGTGGGCCACTTTTGGTAAGCAGAACTGGCGCTGTGGGATGAACCAAACGCCGAGTTAAAGCGCCCAAATCGACGCTTATGGGATACCATGAAAGGCGTTGGTAACTTAAGACAGCAGGACGGTGGCCATGGAAGTCGGAATCCGCCAAGGAGTGTGTAACAACTCACCTGCCGAAGTTACTAGCCCTGAAAATGGATGGCGCTGAAGCGTCGTGCTTATACTCGGCCGTCAGCGGCATGTGAGACGCGGTCCTCGCGGACCGGCGTCATGAAGCCCTGACGAGTAGGAGGGTCGCGGCGGTGTGCGCAGAAGGACAGGGCGTGAGCCCGTCTGGAGCCGCCGTCGGTGCAGATCTTGGTGGTAGTAGCAAATACTCCAGCGAGGCCCTGGAGGACTGACGTGGAGAAGGGTTTCGTGTGAACAGCCGTTGCACACGAGTCAGTCGATCCTAAGCCCTAGGCGAAAGCCGATGTTGATGTTGGTGTATCTACGTTTGCGTAGTAGTACGGCGGACGCGTCCGTGACGTAAGACGGAACCTTCGATCGAGCGCGCGCGCCAGCTGCGGCTCCTTCGTCGTCCCTGTCGTCGTCGTCGTCGTCGAACCGTCGCAGCGGGGGTCGAGTCTCGTTCCTGGGCGCAGGAGACGCGCACGCGGACTCTCGATCGCTCTCGCACGCACCGGAGGTTAGGATGGAGGAGGACCGGAACCGCCGCTTCAAGCGGCTCGGTTCCTCGGTCCGCCGGTATCATCCGCCGCCGGACGCGCGCGCACAGAGCGACGGGAGCGCGAGCGCGACCGCGCCATCACGCGAACGATGATTCCCCGCGCGCGACGTCGACACGCGACGCGCAGCGGTCATGACGAGCAGTGAGGCCGCGGCATTATTGGCCGCGCGCGCCGATCTTAGCGGTTCCAGCCGCGAGTATGCCGGCGCCGTACGTGCATAAAGAGGCACACACCCGTCGGGCGAAAGGGAATCCGGTTCCTATTCCGGAACCCGGCAGCGGAACCGTAATTAAGTCGGGCCCTCGAAAGAGTGTTCGTCGGGGCAACCCAAAATGACCTGGAGACGCCGTCGGGAGATCCGGGAAGAGTTTTCTTTTCTGCATAAGCGCTCGAGTTCCATGGAATCCTCTAGCAGGGAGATATGGTTTGGAGCGCGAAGAGCACCGCAGTTGCGGCGGTGTCCGGATCTTCCCCTCGGACCTTGAAAATCCAGGAGAGGGCCACGGTAGGTGTCGCGCCGGTTCGTACCCATATCCGCAGCAGGTCTCCAAGGTGAACAGCCTCTAGTCGATAGAATAATGTAGGTAAGGGAAGTCGGCAAATTGGATCCGTAACTTCGGGATAAGGATTGGCTCTGAGGATCGGGGCGCGTCGGGCTTGGTCGGGAAGCGGGTATCGGCTGACGTGCCGGGCCTGGGCGAGGTAAAAGTCGTTTCGGCGACCGGATCCGAGCTCGGTCCCGTGCCTTGGCCTCCCGCGGAACTTCCTTGCTGCGAGGCCCGGTCGGGGGTTCGCTCCTGGCCGGTGTCCTCTTCGGCCGCCATTCAACGATCAGCTCAGAACTGGCACGGACTGGGGGAATCCGACTGTCTAATTAAAACAAAGCATTGCGATGGCCCCTGCGGGTGTTGACGCAATGTGATTTCTGCCCAGTGCTCTGAATGTCAACGTGAAGAAATTCAAGCAAGCGCGGGTAAACGGCGGGAGTAAGTTCTTCAGTAGTTTCAGTTCTTCAGTAGTTGTGCCAGAGTGCGGACGTGTCTCCGAAGGCTGGTGTATTATTTGAGCTATTAGCGGTGTTTCGGCAATTAGCGAGTATATTATTTAGTTTTGATTATTGTGTGCGTCGGGGTAGTTACTTTTGGAAAGTTTTTTAGTTGATTAGTGTTGATTAGTGTCGGTAATTGTGAGTTTTGTGTTCGCCACGAGGCTGCACGTGGCCTCCGTACGTTTCCTGGTGTTTTTCCGGCTGTGACGTGTTTTCGGCGCCGGGCGTCGCGGCGGATCCCGGGGGCGTCGGTTCCTGTGGCGGACGTCTGGAGGAATACTCCCACCAATTAGCATCCGTCTAGCTAATTGGGGAGAGCCGGGAGAGAGTGATTAGTGAATTGGAGGTATCAGGAGAGCAGGATACCCACGGAAGTAAAAGGTCAGGACATAGAAAAATTTTTCGATATTTTGCAATTTTCACCTAAGTGCTGAGCGAACGGTTATAGAACTGGGACATAGCCGAATTCCGAGGTTTCGTACTCTAAAATATTTCGACACATAGAAAAATTTTCGGACTTGTAAAAATTTTTGGATCGGAAATTTTTATTTCCTGTTCTTGCGCTGGCGCGACGGTGGATTGTTCGCTGAGTCGCCATGAGTGACGGCGACCAGCCCCGGCACGTGGACGGCCGGGCGGCCTTCTCTGGGAGGAGCTCGGTTCGGCATTCTCCGCCGCGGCGGCGGTCGGGTTCGTCGGCGTCGGCCAGTGAGACGGGGTCGAGGAGCGGACAGTTGGCGACGGACTTGCGTGAGGAGCGGGCGAAGAGCGGGTCACCGGAGTTGGCGAAGGTCGCAGAGTTGAAGAGGGAGCTGGAGGCTCTGCTTGAGAAGCAGAACAAGACTATCCCGAAGGCGACAGCTTTAAGTATCGTCAGCATGTTCGGCAGGTGCGAGGAGATAATGAGTGGTTTGGTCGTCGATAACGCAGTGCTTTCGGCTAGGCAGGATGAACGGCGGAAAATCGAGGGCGCCTTGGAGAGACGGATGACGGAGTTCGAAGTTCGGATGTCTACGGCCATAGGTCGGCTTGGGGAGTCAGCTGCAGCGACGCGGACGGAGCAAGGGAACCGCGGCGATACTTACGCTTCCAGGCTGGCGACCGGTGTCCGTCCTGCTGGTCTTGAGGTGCGACGATCTGACCCGAGAGATGACCTGAAACAGAAAAACCAAATTATTATCGGCGGCAAAGACGATCAGAAAGACAGCGAAGAGGTTAAGCAGGCATGGCTGACACAGATGGGCGGCAGGCGGAACCGGGTCAGGATCGATGCCATCCGGAAGCTGAATAACGGACGGATCCTGGTGCAGGCTCCATCAGAGAGGGACATAAACATCGTGAAAGAGTCCTTGACAGCTGGCTCCGGGTTTTCCGCCGTACCTGTGAAAGAGAAATTGCCCAGGTTAATGTTGTACCACGTATGGGAGGATCTCACGAACAAGCAGATAGAAGAGCAGCTCAGAGATAAGGAGAAGAACCAGCACCTCCAGTTCCGGGACGGCGATGTGTGCAGGGTTGTGTTCCGGCGGGGCAAGCGCGACCACCCGTCGAGGAGAGTGCATGTGATCGTCGAAGTAAGCGGGCGAGTCAGAAGGATGCTGAAAGAGGCGATGAGGGTGTACCTGGATATGGATTCCTGCCCCGTAGAAGACCTTGAGGAGGTGACCCGTTGCTTCTGCTGCCACAGTTTCGGTCACGTTGCGGCTACCTGCGATAGAGAAAAAGCAAAGAAACCACCGATATGCGGGCACTGCGCGCAGGAGGGACATCAATTCCGGGACTGCAAGGAACGAGCTAACAAACCGGTTTGCCCGAATTGCAAGAGAAACGGCACGGACAGCGACCACGACGTCAGGGACAAGGACTGTCCAGAACATGCAAAAGCGATCGAGGCGCTGATCCGCAGAACCAACTATGCCTGAACGCCTACAGTTCCTTCAGCTGAACGTCGGGAAGGGCCGAGAAGCAAAGGCGCTCCTGATGCACTACGCAGGCGAGTGGAATGCGGACGTCGTCTTGATTCAGGAGCCAGGAGCTGACGACGAACTTCGGCAATGCGACGACGGGACACTGACCATGGCCGCGAATGCAAAGGCGGCGGTTTGGACAAGAAACGCGACGGTGCGACCGGTTACGGTGTTGTGCGAGACCGACTTGGTGATTGTTACTTTTGTGTTTGGCGGAGTTGAGTTATTTGTGGCGAGTGCGTACGCGAAACCCGACGGCGAGGTGCGGCAGACGTTGGACGCGCTCGGCGCGGCACTGGCGAGGACAGGTGTGTCTTTTGTGATCTGCGGCGACCTAAACGGCAGGCACGATAGTTGGGGTGGTGACGTTATGAATGCACGTGGTGTGGCCATCAACGACTGGGCGGTGAGCAACGATCTTAACATTGAAAACAATCCGGACCACCTCCCAACTTTCGAGACAACCAACGGCCGGAGCTGGATCGACCTTACGATCACCAGGGACGCAGCGTGCTGTGACTGGAGGGTGAGAGACGAGGAGACGCTCAGCGACCACCGAGCGATCACCTTCCACTTGGAGACGGGCAGACACGGACACGAAGACGAGACGGTACGATACTTGACGAAGAAGACGAATTGGGAGACTTTCAAGAAGACGATCAACGACGGATGGGATGAGACGGCGAGTTCCAACGGCGAGGCGGACGACATCGCGACGAGATGGCAGAGACTGGTGGAGACGGCGTGTGAGAAGTCCATGAAGAAGATGAGAAGAAAGAAGACAGAGAGACGACAGACACCATGGTGGAGCGACGAGTTAACAAGAGAGAGAAGAACAGTAAAGAAAGCGAGAAGAGAGTACCAGACAGAGACCAACGACGAGAGGAGAAGACAGAAGATACAAACATACAAAGACAAACGAAGAGAATATAAGAAGAAAATAACGAGCGCAAGATTGGTGTCCTTCCGGAGGTTCTGCGACGACAACTCTGACGATACTTGGGGCACCCTGTACAAGATAATTCGAAAAGGAGGTACGAACGACATGACTTGGGACAGCGTAAATAAACCAGACGGGACAACAGCGACCACGAGAAGAGAGATAGCGGGGTGCCTCATTGAACAATACTTCCCGAAGGACGACGAGACTACGGACAACGAACATCACGCAGAGACAAGACGACAAGTAAAAGACTATACGGACGAAATAAGACGGACACAAGATACATGGGACGTAAAACTGGTCACGGCAAGAGAGCTGAGAGCTACGGTGGGTAGAATTAAGCCCCGAAAGGCAGCAGGGATCGACGGAGTTCCGGCGTGCACAGTGAGAGAGGTGGCGAAGTGCGGGTCGCGGTGGAGGCAAGTCCTCAACACAGCTCTGGTGCGAGGAACCTTCCCGAGGATATGGAAGTCTGCGAGGATCGTCTGGCTCCCTAAGCCGAAGGGAGGACTGCGGCCGATTAGTCTTCTCCCGGTTCTCGGCAAAGTCCTCGACAAGATAGTCACCGGCAGGCTTTTGTCCTGGACCGAAGAGCACCACCGACTATCGGAGGCACAGTATGGATTTCGGAGGGGTCGCGGGACACTTCAGGCGGCGTCGAAGCTCATCAGCGTGGTGGAAGGGAACAAACGAAGCGGACGGCATAGCTTACTGATAGCACTGGACATTAAGAACGCGTTTAACGCCGCATGGACACCAGCGATCCTCGCCACGCTGAGGAGTTGGAGCTGCCCTACTTACCTTGCAGCGATCGTCGAGAGCTTCCTGCGAGACCGCATGATATTCAGCGAGGGAGAAACTGCGCGGATCGATCGTGGATGTCCACAAGGCTCCTGCCTCGGCCCCGTCCTCTGGCTGATCCTGATGGAGACGTGGTTCGAAACGATGCGTGAGGTCGATGATCAGGTTACAGCACAGGCCTACGCGGACGACCAGCTCATCGTGGTTTCTGGCGCATCGGTGAAGAAGATTGAGGAGGTCTGGGAGACAACCTGGAAAAAGTGTAGTGAGTGGTCAGTGAATGTGAAACTTACCTATGCGGTGGAGAAAACCCAGGCGATGTTCATTGAGGCGAAGTCCTTGATGCGGCATCCGATAGTCAGGCTCGGTGATCACGTAGTTCCCTTGGAGAAGTCGCTCACGTACCTAGGCCTGAAAATAGATCAGAAATTTAATTGGATTTCACACGTTCAGGAGGCTAGAGGCAAGAACATGCGTTGGGCGAGGAGGGTCTTTGTAGTGGCAGGAAAGACGTGGGGACTTAGCAGGGAGAACAGAAAAATCATCCTTCGAAGGGTCTTGGAGCCGGCTATGTTATACGGTGCGGAGATCTGGGGCAAGAGGTCGGGAGACACCCGAATCCGCCGGGCGCTGAACGCCGCGCAGAGACCGTTCCTGCTAGCCGTGACCGGCGCTTACCGGACGGCGCCGACGTCTGCACTGCAGGTCATCGCGGGAGTGGCACCGTGGCACCGGGAGTCTGCCAGAAGGGCAGTTTTAGAGAGGTCTAGGGAGGAAGGGCTCATGGAGAGGACAGTACGCGGCAGCGAGATGGAGTACTGGGATGGATGGGAAGTTG
>CAXIES010000387.1:45000-52500 GCA_964023965.1 Melinopterus prodromus
GAGAGCGCTGGACGGAACTTTTGAAAGAAAAAAAAAATTTTCAAAAAAAAAATTTTTCAAAAAAAAAAAATTTCTAAAATTTTGCAGAGAGCGCTGGCCGGGACTTATAGGCGAAAAAGAAAATTTCAAGAAAATCTTTTATGGGGCCGTTGACGGCGCGAGCGCGGTCGGCTGGACTCCGGCGGCGCGCTCGATCGACAGCGCGAGTCTCCCGTCGTCGAGCGGGGCGAAATGTACCGAGCGCTACCCGGCCGGCGACGGCGCGCGGGCGGTCGGCTGGACTCCGGCGGCGCGCTCGATCGACAGCGCGAGTCTCCCGTCGTCGAGCGGGGCGAAATGTACCGAGCGCTACCCGGCCGGCGACGGCGCGCGGGCGGTCGGCTGGACTACGGCGGCGCGCTCGATCGACATCCAGCGCCACCCGAAAGACAAAATTTCCAAAATCCAAAAATTTCAGCAGAGAGCGCTGGACGGAACTTTTGAAAGAAAAAAAAAATTTTCAAAAAAAAAATTTTTCAAAAAAAAAAATTTCTAAAATTTTGCAGAGAGCGCTGGCCGGGACTTATAGGCGAAAAAGAAAATTTCAAGAAAATCTTTTATGGGGCCGTTGACGGCGCGAGCGCGGTCGGCTGGACTCCGGCGGCGCGCTCGATCGACAGCGCGGGTCTCCCGTCGTCGAGCGGGGCGAAATCTACCGAGCGCTACCCGGCCGGCGACGGCGCGCGGGCGGTCGGCTGGACTCCGGCGGCGCGCTCGATCGACAGCGCGAGTCTCCCGTCGTCGAGCGGGGCGAAATGTACCGAGCGCTACCCGGCCGGCGACGGCGCGCGGGCGGTCGGCTGGACTACGGCGGCGCGCTCGATCGACATCCAGCGCCACCCGAAAGACAAAATTTCCAAAATCCAAAAATTTCAGCAGGGAGCGCTGGACGGAACTTTTGAAAGAAAAAAAAATTTTCAAAAAAAAAAATCCAAAAATTTAGCAGAGAGCGCCGGAGAGAACATTTGAAAGAAAAAAAAAATTTCCAAAAAAAAAAAAATTTTTCAAAAAAAAAAATATTTCCAAAATTTCGAACTCGACCCGGACGGGGACCAAGGCGAAAAGTGCGATAAGTCCGCGCGAGCGTCGGCGGTATCCGTTCGAGCGAGCCGGGAGCGACCCGTACTAGCGTTTCGCAACCCGTACTCGGTCCGTTGCGCTTATATAGGGAGAGGTGAGTCCGCGACGGCTAACGCCGTCCGGTTCCGCTCGATCCCGTTTAGTTGCGACGAGTCGACAGTCTTGGTATTAGTAAACGATAAAGATGCTCCCTGCCGGGCCGCACGCGTTGTTGACTTTGATCTGCTGGTGGCTAGAGAGCGCCTCGGTAAGCTTCGTTCGCGAAGAACCGGCGTTCGCCATTAGAGACGAGAGTTTTAATTGACGCTGTGCGGTTTAACCAAAAGGTTGCGTTCCCACATATCGCCGCCAAGCGCTCGTAACCGTAACATTAGCGATTGCCACAGCATGCCCGCGGACGACGCTGACTTTCGCAGTTAGCGTTGTACACCTTATGCGGGCGCACTTAAATCTCGGAGGCGTCCTCTGGACGTCGTCCACAAATATGCAACGACTCGCCTCGTACCGAGCGTGAGAGCGCGGCACGACAGTTTTCCGAAACGCGCGCTCAGACCGCGTACCATGTCGCTTTCAATCTAGCGAAGGGTGTTTCTGGGAATGTTGAAGCCGTTCGCGGACGAGATTCCGCGTTATAAATTATTCTCTTTAGAACTGCTGCGGGCGGTCATGTCGTCAAGTAAACGTCGTCCTATTTCGACGTCGGCGCATCCTGCTCCACTGTGCGTGAAATGTGTGGTCGGCGCGCGCTCGTCGCTGCCGACTGATTTCGACACGGTCAGTTTTTGCTATATATTGTAATATGTAGTAGTATACTTCCGGGCCGGGCGAGAAGACAGACCGCCGCCGCTCTCGCAGCGGCGTGACGATTCTGCTCCGCCCTCGGCTCGCCGGAGGTGCGACTGTTCTCTCGATCTGCGTTACGCCAGGTCGGCGCGTTACCATCGGTGCGCGTCTTCCGAACGTGGCCGCGGACGGGTGACAGCTCCCTGGTTGATCCTGCCAGTAGTCATATGCTTGTCTCAAAGATTAAGCCATGCATGTCTCAGTACAAGCCAAATTAAGGTGAAACCGCGAAAGGCTCATTAAATCAGTTATGGTTCCTTAGATCGTACCCACATTTACTTGGATAACTGTGGTAATTCTAGAGCTAATACATGCAAACAGAGCTCCGACCGGAGACGGAAGGAGCGCTTTTATTAGATCAAAACCAATCGGCGTCGGGTTCGCCCGTCGTCGTACACCTTGGTGACTCTGAATAACTTTTTGCTGATCGCACGGTCTCGCACCGGCGACGCATCTTTCAAATGTCTGCCTTATCAACTGTCGATGGTAGGTTCTGCGCCTACCATGGTTGTAACGGGTAACGGGGAATCAGGGTTCGATTCCGGAGAGGGAGCCTGAGAAACGGCTACCACATCCAAGGAAGGCAGCAGGCGCGCAAATTACCCACTCCCGGCACGGGGAGGTAGTGACGAAAAATAACGATACGGGACTCATCCGAGGCCCCGTAATCGGAATGAGTACACTCTAAACCCTTTAACGAGGATCAATTGGAGGGCAAGTCTGGTGCCAGCAGCCGCGGTAATTCCAGCTCCAATAGCGTATATTAAAGTTGTTGCGGTTAAAAAGCTCGTAGTCGAATTTGTGTCCCGCGCCGCCGGTTCATCGCTCGCGGTGTTAACTGGCGTGTCCGCGGGACGTCCTGCCGGTGGGCTTAGCCTCTCGGGGCGGCCCAATCTCAATCCCACCGCGGTGCTCTTCATTGAGTGTCGAGGTGGGCCGGCACGTTTACTTTGAACAAATTAGAGTGCTTAAAGCAGGCTAAAATTTCGCCTGAATACTGTGTGCATGGAATAATGGAATAGGACCTCGGTTCTATTTTGTTGGTTTTCGGAACCCCGAGGTAATGATTAATAGGAACGGATGGGGGCATTCGTATTGCGACGTTAGAGGTGAAATTCTTGGATCGTCGCAAGACGGACAGAAGCGAAAGCATTTGCCAAAAACGCTTTCATTGATCAAGAACGAAAGTTAGAGGTTCGAAGGCGATCAGATACCGCCCTAGTTCTAACCATAAACGATGCCAGCTAGCGATCCGCCGACGTTCCTCCGATGACTCGGCGGGCAGCTTCCGGGAAACCAAAGCTTTTGGGTTCCGGGGGAAGTATGGTTGCAAAGCTGAAACTTAAAGGAATTGACGGAAGGGCACCACCAGGAGTGGAGCCTGCGGCTTAATTTGACTCAACACGGGAAACCTCACCAGGCCCGGACACCGGAAGGATTGACAGATTGAGAGCTCTTTCTTGATTCGGTGGGTGGTGGTGCATGGCCGTTCTTAGTTGGTGGAGCGATTTGTCTGGTTAATTCCGATAACGAACGAGACTCTAGCCTGCTAACTAGGCGTATTTTCGACATCTCAAAGGTCCGCCGACCCGGCGCTCGCGTCGCGGTCGTGCGCGATTTTTACTGTCGGCGTACAATTAATTCTTCTTAGAGGGACAGGCGGCTTCTAGCCGCACGAGATTGAGCAATAACAGGTCTGTAATGCCCTTAGATGTTCTGGGCCGCACGCGCGCTACACTGAAGGAATCAGCGTGTCTTCCCTGGCCGAACGGCCCGGGTAACCCGCTGAACCTCCTTCGTGCTAGGGATTGGGGCTTGCAATTGTTCCCCATGAACGAGGAATTCCCAGTAAGCGCGAGTCATAAGCTCGCGTTGATTACGTCCCTGCCCTTTGTACACACCGCCCGTCGCTACTACCGATTGAATGATTTAGTGAGGTCTTCGGACCGGTGCGCGGTGGCGTTTCGACGTCGCCGATGATGCTGGGAAGATGACCAAACTTGATCATTTAGAGGAAGTAAAAGTCGTAACAAGGTTTCCGTAGGTGAACCTGCGGAAGGATCATTAACGAATGTTTATAAAACATTACGTACAATTAATTAATACGATGCACGGATCGATATTAATAATGAATGAATATTAATGGCGCCCTCGGCCGACCACGTCTACGACGGCGGTCGCGTCGGCCGTACGAGCGCCGGTCGAACTGATTCGAACTGTTAAGGACTAACGAAGTCCGAGGCGTCGGCCGACCCGCGAGGGTCGGCACGCCGGAAGTCAGGTACCTAGTCGAGAGGTCCGATGACGAGAGCGCCCCCCGTGCCGCTCAGGCCGAGAGATACTGCGTACGTAAAAGCGCCGCCGGCAGCCACCGCGCAGCCGGCTCGGCGCTCCGCGCCTCGGAGTTTGAGTTTTTAAGTGTCACAACCACGGGTGAATGCGACGCTCCCGCCGGCCCCGACGGTCAGGGCACAGCGAGCTAATGCGCGCGTCCCAGTCTTGTCGTCGTGCGTCGCGCCGTCGTCGCGGTCGTATAGCGGCCGCCGGACCCCAGCGCCCCGAAACCGGCCCCGGCCTCCCTTGTCGGAGGTGCAGAGGAACGCCGGCGGAGCGCGGCGGACGGTCCGGTCGGTCATGTCGTGTACGACCGACGTCGGTCCGCAGCGTAAATTAATGAAGACGAGTGCGTCGCGCCGTCGTCGCGGTCGTATAGCGGCCGCCGGACCCCAGCGCCCCGAATCCGGCCCCGGCCTCCCTTGTCGGAGGTGCAGTGGCACGCCGGCGGAGCGCGGCGGACGGTCCGGTCGGTCATGTCGTGTACGACCGACGTCGGCCCGCAGCGTAGATTGATAAAGACGAGTGCGTCGCGCCGTCGTCGCGGTCGTATAGCGGCCGCCGGACCCCAGCGCCCCGAATCCGGCCCCGGCCTCCCTTGTCGGAGGTGCAGTGGCACGCCGGCGGAGCGCGGCGGATGGTCCGGTCGGTCATGTCGTGTACGACCGACGTCGGTCCGCGTCGCAGATTAATAAAGACGAAGACTGCGCGCAAAGGTGCTCGCACCGCCCGAAGGTGGTCGAAGGATATTCGCCTGACTAACGGAACGTTCGTCCCCGCGTACCGCGCGCCCCTCGAAAGGGGGGAGCGATCTGAGTACGGGAGCCGCGCAGGACGAACGCGTCTCGGACTTTACGTCCGCTCTGCGAAGTCAAACACCTCTCGTTCTAGCAACGTGTAAGCGTGCAAAACTTTGCGTAAGTGTAAAACCGATTAAACGCAGTACCGCGGACAGAGAGTCGCTGGTTAACTGTATGAAAGATTACCCTGAACGGTGGATCACTTGGCTCGTGGGTCGATGAAGAACGCAGCTAATTGCGCGTCAACTTGTGAACTGCAGGACACTTGAACATCGACATTTCGAACGCACATTGCGGTCCTCGGATACTGTTCCTGGACCACTCCTGGCTGAGGGTCGTTTCAATTTCCACGACTGCCGGGTCGGCGTACCGCCGATAACGCGAAGGCCCCCCCATGTGGTGCGCGCGCGCAGTACACGCTCCCAATCGTGTGAGCGGAACGCGCGCCGTACGTACGGGGCGTCGGTCAAGCGCGAAAAGCGGACGGCCGCCGAGGCAAGAATCTGAGCGCTCGCGCACGAGCCGCCCCCCGATACCGCGAGCGCGCCATCGCGCTCGACGTCGGGGCGGCGCGCTAACGCGTCGCTTTAAACTATCGAACGATATAATCATTCGAGCCGACCGCCATCCGCGTACCGGTAAACGATGCCCGGGCGACGCGCCGGTCGACGTGTCCGAGTGTGAATCCCCCCGCCACCGAGATTCGTCCGGGGCGGCGCGAGGTATTCGTCCGACGTCCGATCGCGCGCGTTTAGCCCGAAGGATCCCGTTGCCTACGCGGCCTGTCGGCTATCGAAAGAAACCAATGAACGCGACCTCAGAGCAGGTGAGACTACCCGCTGAATTTAAGCATATTACTAAGCGGAGGAAAAGAAACTAACTAGGATTCCCTTAGTAGCGGCGAGCGAACAGGGAAGAGCCCAGCACCGAATCCCGCGTCCGGAGACGGACGCCGGGAAATGTGGTGTTAGGGAGGATCCGTTATCCCGAGGTAGCGCGGCGCGCCCAAGTCCTTCTTGAACGGGGCCACTTACCCAGAGAGGGTGCCAGGCCCGTAGCTGGCCGCCGCATGCCGCGGGAGGGTCTCTCCTCAGAGTCGGGTTGCTTGAGAGTGCAGCCCTAAGTGGGTGGTAAACTCCATCTAAGGCTAAATATTACCACGAGACCGATAGCGAACAAGTACCGTGAGGGAAAGTTGAAAAGAACTTTGAAGAGAGAGTTCAAGAGTACGTGAAACCGTTCAGGGGTAAACCTGAGAAACCCGAAAGGTCGAAAGGGGAGATTCAGACGCGTCTCTCGGAAAGTTCGCGAGCAACGGGCGTTGCGACGCGTGGCGTTCGCGCCGCGCGCGCCGCCCGTGGCCGTCGGACTCCGAACGCGTGCACTTCTCCTCCTGTAGGACGTCGTGACCCGTTGGGCGTCGGCCTAAGGCCCGCGGTGGAGCCCGCGCGCACCTCGGTGCGTTCGGACCCGCGGTGTCCCGGCCGGCCCGACCGACGGTAAAACTATGGCGCGGGGCCGCGACTTGTTCGCGTCCGGCACGTCGCAAGCGCGGACGGCAAACCTGGCATCCGGACCTAGCGCCGGATCCGGGCCCGCCCGGCTGTTGGCGGCGTTGTCCTCGGACAGACCCTGCACACGCCAGTCCACGGCGCTATAGCTTTGGGTACTTTCAGGACCCGTCTTGAAACACGGACCAAGGAGTCTAGCATGTGCGCGAGTCATTGGGACTAAACTAAACCTAAAGGCGCAATGAAAGTGAAGGTTCGCCTCGCGCGAACCGAGGGAGGATGGGCCGGCTCACGGACCGGCCCCGCACTCCCGGGGCGTCTCGTTCTCATCGCGAGAAGAGGCGCACCCAGAGCGTACACGCTGGGACCCGAAAGATGGTGAACTATGCCTGGTCAGGACGAAGTCAGGGGAAACCCTGATGGAGGTCCGTAGCGATTCTGACGTGCAAATCGATCGTCGGAACTGGGTATAGGGGCGAAAGACTAATCGAACCATCTAGTAGCTGGTTCCCTCCGAAGTTTCCCTCAGGATAGCTGGCGCTCGCCGCGTGCGAGTCTCATTCGGTAAAGCGAATGATTAGAGGCATTGGGGTCGAAACGACCTCAACCTATTCTCAAACTTTAAATGGGTGAGATCTCCGGCTTGCTTAAACTGTGAAGCCGCGAGATATCGGATCAGAGTGCCAAGTGGGCCACTTTTGGTAAGCAGAACTGGCGCTGTGGGATGAACCAAACGCCGAGTTAAAGCGCCCAAATCGACGCTTATGGGATACCATGAAAGGCGTTGGTAACTTAAGACAGCAGGACGGTGGCCATGGAAGTCGGAATCCGCCAAGGAGTGTGTAACAACTCACCTGCCGAAGTTACTAGCCCTGAAAATGGATGGCGCTGAA
>CAXIES010000387.1:57500-64615 GCA_964023965.1 Melinopterus prodromus
CAAAAATTTCAGCAGAGAGCGCTGGACGGAACTTTTGAAAGAAAAAAAAAATTTTCAAAAAAAAAATTTTTCAAAAAAAAAAAATTTCTAAAATTTTGCAGAGAGCGCTGGCCGGGACTTATAGGCGAAAAAGAAAATTTCAAGAAAATCTTTTATGGGGCCGTTGACGGCGCGAGCGCGGTCGGCTGGACTCCGGCGGCGCGCTCGATCGACAGCGCGAGTCTCCCGTCGTCGAGCGGGGCGAAATGTACCGAGCGCTACCCGGCCGGCGACGGCGCGCGGGCGGTCGGCTGGACTCCGGCGGCGCGCTCGATCGACAGCGCGAGTCTCCCGTCGTCGAGCGGGGCGAAATGTACCGAGCGCTACCCGGCCGGCGACGGCGCGCGTGCGGTCGGCTGGACTACGGCGGCGCGCTCGATCGACATCCAGCGCCACCCGAAAGACAAAATTTCCAAAATCCAAAAATTTCAGCAGAGAGCGCTGGACGGAACTTTTGAAAGAAAAAAAAAATTTTCAAAAAAAAAAATTTTCAAAAAAAAAAAATTTCTAAAATTTTGCAGAGAGCGCTGGCCGGGACTTATAGGCGAAAAAGAAAATTTCAAGAAAATCTTTTATGGGGCCGTTGACGGCGCGAGCGCGGTCGGCTGGACTCCGGCGGCGCGCTCGATCGACAGCGCGAGTCTCCCGTCGTCGAGCGGGGCGAAATGTACCGAGCGCTACCCGGCCGGCGACGGCGCGCGGGCGGTCGGCTGGACTCCGGCGGCGCGCTCGATCGACAGCGCGAGTCTCCCGTCGTCGAGCGGGGCGAAATGTACCGAGCGCTACCCGGCCGGCGACGGCGCGCGGGCGGTCGGCTGGACTACGGCGGCGCGCTCGATCGACATCCAGCGCCACCCGAAAGACAAAATTTCCAAAATCCAAAAATTTCAGCAGAGAGCGCTGGACGGAACTTTTGAAAGAAAAAAAAAATTTTCAAAAAAAAAATTTTTCAAAAAAAAAAATTTCTAAAATTTTGCAGAGAGCGCTGGCCGGGACTTATAGGCGAAAAAGAAAATTTCAAGAAAATCTTTTATGGGGCCGTTGACGGCGCGAGCGCGGTCGGCTGGACTCCGGCGGCGCGCTCGATCGACAGCGCGGGTCTCCCGTCGTCGAGCGGGGCGAAATGTACCGAGCGCTACCCGGCCGGCGACGGCGCGCGGGCTGTCGGCTGGACTCCGGCGGCGCGCTCGATCGACAGCGCGGGTCTCCCGTCGTCGAGCGGGGCGAAATCTACCGAGCGCTACCCGGCCGGCGACGGCGCGCGGGCGGTCGGCTGGACTCCGGCGGCGCGCTCGATCGACAGCGCGAGTCTCCCGTCGTCGAGCGGGGCGAAATGTACCGAGCGCTACCCGGCCGGCGACGGCGCGCGGGCGGTCGGCTGGACTCCGGCGGCGCGCTCGATCGACAGCGCGAGTCTCCCGTCGTCGAGCGGGGCGAAATGTACCGAGCGCTACCCGGCCGGCGACGGCGCGCGGGCGGTCGGCTGGACTACGGCGGCGCGCTCGATCGACATCCAGCGCCACCCGAAAGACAAAATTTCCAAAATCCAAAAATTTCAGCAGGGAGCGCTGGACGGAACTTTTGAAAGAAAAAAAAATTTTCAAAAAAAAAAATCCAAAAATTTAGCAGAGAGCGCCGGAGAGAACATTTGAAAGAAAAAAAAAATTTCCAAAAAAAAAAAAATTTTTCAAAAAAAAAAATATTTCCAAAATTTCGAACTCGACCCGGACGGGGACCAAGGCGAAAAGTGCGATAAGTCCGCGCGAGCGTCGGCGGTATCCGTTCGAGCGAGCCGGGAGCGACCCGTACTAGCGTTTCGCAACCCGTACTCGGTCCGTTGCGCTTATATAGGGAGAGGTGAGTCCGCGACGGCTAACGCCGTCCGGTTCCGCTCGATCCCGTTTAGTTGCGACGAGTCGACAGTCTTGGTATTAGTAAACGATAAAGATGCTCCCTGCCGGGCCGCACGCGTTGTTGACTTTGATCTGCTGGTGGCTAGAGAGCGCCTCGGTAAGCTTCGTTCGCGAAGAACCGGCGTTCGCCATTAGAGACGAGAGTTTTAATTGACGCTGTGCGGTTTAACCAAAAGGTTGCGTTCCCACATATCGCCGCCAAGCGCTCGTAACCGTAACATTAGCGATTGCCACAGCATGCCCGCGGACGACGCTGACTTTCGCAGTTAGCGTTGTACACCTTATGCGGGCGCACTTAAATCTCGGAGGCGTCCTCTGGACGTCGTCCACAAATATGCAACGACTCGCCTCGTACCGAGCGTGAGAGCGCGGCACGACAGTTTTCCGAAACGCGCGCTCAGACCGCGTACCATGTCGCTTTCAATCTAGCGAAGGGTGTTTCTGGGAATGTTGAAGCCGTTCGCGGACGAGATTCCGCGTTATAAATTATTCTCTTTAGAACTGCTGCGGGCGGTCATGTCGTCAAGTAAACGTCGTCCTATTTCGACGTCGGCGCATCCTGCTCCACTGTGCGTGAAATGTGTGGTCGGCGCGCGCTCGTCGCTGCCGACTGATTTCGACACGGTCAGTTTTTGCTATATATTGTAATATGTAGTAGTATACTTCCGGGCCGGGCGAGAAGACAGACCGCCGCCGCTCTCGCAGCGGCGTGACGATTCTGCTCCGCCCTCGGCTCGCCGGAGGTGCGACTGTTCTCTCGATCTGCGTTACGCCAGGTCGGCGCGTTACCATCGGTGCGCGTCTTCCGAACGTGGCCGCGGACGGGTGACAGCTCCCTGGTTGATCCTGCCAGTAGTCATATGCTTGTCTCAAAGATTAAGCCATGCATGTCTCAGTACAAGCCAAATTAAGGTGAAACCGCGAAAGGCTCATTAAATCAGTTATGGTTCCTTAGATCGTACCCACATTTACTTGGATAACTGTGGTAATTCTAGAGCTAATACATGCAAACAGAGCTCCGACCGGAGACGGAAGGAGCGCTTTTATTAGATCAAAACCAATCGGCGTCGGGTTCGCCCGTCGTCGTACACCTTGGTGACTCTGAATAACTTTTTGCTGATCGCACGGTCTCGCACCGGCGACGCATCTTTCAAATGTCTGCCTTATCAACTGTCGATGGTAGGTTCTGCGCCTACCATGGTTGTAACGGGTAACGGGGAATCAGGGTTCGATTCCGGAGAGGGAGCCTGAGAAACGGCTACCACATCCAAGGAAGGCAGCAGGCGCGCAAATTACCCACTCCCGGCACGGGGAGGTAGTGACGAAAAATAACGATACGGGACTCATCCGAGGCCCCGTAATCGGAATGAGTACACTCTAAACCCTTTAACGAGGATCAATTGGAGGGCAAGTCTGGTGCCAGCAGCCGCGGTAATTCCAGCTCCAATAGCGTATATTAAAGTTGTTGCGGTTAAAAAGCTCGTAGTCGAATTTGTGTCCCGCGCCGCCGGTTCATCGCTCGCGGTGTTAACTGGCGTGTCCGCGGGACGTCCTGCCGGTGGGCTTAGCCTCTCGGGGCGGCCCAATCTCAATCCCACCGCGGTGCTCTTCATTGAGTGTCGAGGTGGGCCGGCACGTTTACTTTGAACAAATTAGAGTGCTTAAAGCAGGCTAAAATTTCGCCTGAATACTGTGTGCATGGAATAATGGAATAGGACCTCGGTTCTATTTTGTTGGTTTTCGGAACCCCGAGGTAATGATTAATAGGAACGGATGGGGGCATTCGTATTGCGACGTTAGAGGTGAAATTCTTGGATCGTCGCAAGACGGACAGAAGCGAAAGCATTTGCCAAAAACGCTTTCATTGATCAAGAACGAAAGTTAGAGGTTCGAAGGCGATCAGATACCGCCCTAGTTCTAACCATAAACGATGCCAGCTAGCGATCCGCCGACGTTCCTCCGATGACTCGGCGGGCAGCTTCCGGGAAACCAAAGCTTTTGGGTTCCGGGGGAAGTATGGTTGCAAAGCTGAAACTTAAAGGAATTGACGGAAGGGCACCACCAGGAGTGGAGCCTGCGGCTTAATTTGACTCAACACGGGAAACCTCACCAGGCCCGGACACCGGAAGGATTGACAGATTGAGAGCTCTTTCTTGATTCGGTGGGTGGTGGTGCATGGCCGTTCTTAGTTGGTGGAGCGATTTGTCTGGTTAATTCCGATAACGAACGAGACTCTAGCCTGCTAACTAGGCGTATTTTCGACATCTCAAAGGTCCGCCGACCCGGCGCTCGCGTCGCGGTCGTGCGCGATTTTTACTGTCGGCGTACAATTAATTCTTCTTAGAGGGACAGGCGGCTTCTAGCCGCACGAGATTGAGCAATAACAGGTCTGTAATGCCCTTAGATGTTCTGGGCCGCACGCGCGCTACACTGAAGGAATCAGCGTGTCTTCCCTGGCCGAACGGCCCGGGTAACCCGCTGAACCTCCTTCGTGCTAGGGATTGGGGCTTGCAATTGTTCCCCATGAACGAGGAATTCCCAGTAAGCGCGAGTCATAAGCTCGCGTTGATTACGTCCCTGCCCTTTGTACACACCGCCCGTCGCTACTACCGATTGAATGATTTAGTGAGGTCTTCGGACCGGTGCGCGGTGGCGTTTCGACGTCGCCGATGATGCTGGGAAGATGACCAAACTTGATCATTTAGAGGAAGTAAAAGTCGTAACAAGGTTTCCGTAGGTGAACCTGCGGAAGGATCATTAACGAATGTTTATAAAACATTACGTACAATTAATTAATACGATGCACGGATCGATATTAATAATGAATGAATATTAATGGCGCCCTCGGCCGACCACGTCTACGACGGCGGTCGCGTCGGCCGTACGAGCGCCGGTCGAACTGATTCGAACTGTTAAGGACTAACGAAGTCCGAGGCGTCGGCCGACCCGCGAGGGTCGGCACGCCGGAAGTCAGGTACCTAGTCGAGAGGTCCGATGACGAGAGCGCCCCCCGTGCCGCTCAGGCCGAGAGATACTGCGTACGTAAAAGCGCCGCCGGCAGCCACCGCGCAGCCGGCTCGGCGCTCCGCGCCTCGGAGTTTGAGTTTTTAAGTGTCACAACCACGGGTGAATGCGACGCTCCCGCCGGCCCCGACGGTCAGGGCACAGCGAGCTAATGCGCGCGTCCCAGTCTTGTCGTCGTGCGTCGCGCCGTCGTCGCGGTCGTATAGCGGCCGCCGGACCCCAGCGCCCCGAAACCGGCCCCGGCCTCCCTTGTCGGAGGTGCAGAGGAACGCCGGCGGAGCGCGGCGGACGGTCCGGTCGGTCATGTCGTGTACGACCGACGTCGGTCCGCAGCGTAAATTAATGAAGACGAGTGCGTCGCGCCGTCGTCGCGGTCGTATAGCGGCCGCCGGACCCCAGCGCCCCGAATCCGGCCCCGGCCTCCCTTGTCGGAGGTGCAGTGGCACGCCGGCGGAGCGCGGCGGACGGTCCGGTCGGTCATGTCGTGTACGACCGACGTCGGCCCGCAGCGTAGATTGATAAAGACGAGTGCGTCGCGCCGTCGTCGCGGTCGTATAGCGGCCGCCGGACCCCAGCGCCCCGAATCCGGCCCCGGCCTCCCTTGTCGGAGGTGCAGTGGCACGCCGGCGGAGCGCGGCGGATGGTCCGGTCGGTCATGTCGTGTACGACCGACGTCGGTCCGCGTCGCAGATTAATAAAGACGAAGACTGCGCGCAAAGGTGCTCGCACCGCCCGAAGGTGGTCGAAGGATATTCGCCTGACTAACGGAACGTTCGTCCCCGCGTACCGCGCGCCCCTCGAAAGGGGGGAGCGATCTGAGTACGGGAGCCGCGCAGGACGAACGCGTCTCGGACTTTACGTCCGCTCTGCGAAGTCAAACACCTCTCGTTCTAGCAACGTGTAAGCGTGCAAAACTTTGCGTAAGTGTAAAACCGATTAAACGCAGTACCGCGGACAGAGAGTCGCTGGTTAACTGTATGAAAGATTACCCTGAACGGTGGATCACTTGGCTCGTGGGTCGATGAAGAACGCAGCTAATTGCGCGTCAACTTGTGAACTGCAGGACACTTGAACATCGACATTTCGAACGCACATTGCGGTCCTCGGATACTGTTCCTGGACCACTCCTGGCTGAGGGTCGTTTCAATTTCCACGACTGCCGGGTCGGCGTACCGCCGATAACGCGAAGGCCCCCCCATGTGGTGCGCGCGCGCAGTACACGCTCCCAATCGTGTGAGCGGAACGCGCGCCGTACGTACGGGGCGTCGGTCAAGCGCGAAAAGCGGACGGCCGCCGAGGCAAGAATCTGAGCGCTCGCGCACGAGCCGCCCCCCGATACCGCGAGCGCGCCATCGCGCTCGACGTCGGGGCGGCGCGCTAACGCGTCGCTTTAAACTATCGAACGATATAATCATTCGAGCCGACCGCCATCCGCGTACCGGTAAACGATGCCCGGGCGACGCGCCGGTCGACGTGTCCGAGTGTGAATCCCCCCGCCACCGAGATTCGTCCGGGGCGGCGCGAGGTATTCGTCCGACGTCCGATCGCGCGCGTTTAGCCCGAAGGATCCCGTTGCCTACGCGGCCTGTCGGCTATCGAAAGAAACCAATGAACGCGACCTCAGAGCAGGTGAGACTACCCGCTGAATTTAAGCATATTACTAAGCGGAGGAAAAGAAACTAACTAGGATTCCCTTAGTAGCGGCGAGCGAACAGGGAAGAGCCCAGCACCGAATCCCGCGTCCGGAGACGGACGCCGGGAAATGTGGTGTTAGGGAGGATCCGTTATCCCGAGGTAGCGCGGCGCGCCCAAGTCCTTCTTGAACGGGGCCACTTACCCAGAGAGGGTGCCAGGCCCGTAGCTGGCCGCCGCATGCCGCGGGAGGGTCTCTCCTCAGAGTCGGGTTGCTTGAGAGTGCAGCCCTAAGTGGGTGGTAAACTCCATCTAAGGCTAAATATTACCACGAGACCGATAGCGAACAAGTACCGTGAGGGAAAGTTGAAAAGAACTTTGAAGAGAGAGTTCAAGAGTACGTGAAACCGTTCAGGGGTAAACCTGAGAAACCCGAAAGGTCGAAAGGGGAGATTCAGACGCGTCTCTCGGAAAGTTCGCGAGCAACGGGCGTTGCGACGCGTGGCG
>CAXIES010000388.1:0-30000 GCA_964023965.1 Melinopterus prodromus
ACCATCACCCCGCTCAGAAGCAAGCTGTCATCAATACCCTTGTGAAAAGAGCCATTTCTATTACCCACCCCACATACCTCCAAAACGAACTTGACCACTTAACCAAAGTCTTATCCCAAAACAACTACCCCAAGTCCTCGATAATTAAAACCATTTCCCGACACCTAAACCTAACAGATAACACACCTCATCAGCATCCCGACGTCCCAATCGCAACCGCTTTTCTTCCTTACGTCCAGGGTACGACAGATCGTATTGGACGCATCCTCCGCAAGCACAACATAAAACCGATATTCAAACCCCTTTCCAAACTATCGGACTTACTTCCTTCTACAAAGGACAAAATCCCTCCTCTTTTTTCCTCTGGTGTGTACCGGATTCCATGCTCCTGTGGAAGTGTCTATATTGGCGAGACGAAGCGATCAGTAAGCGTCCGAGTATCTGAGCACGAACGCTGCACTAGATTGCGACAAATCGCTGGTTCAGCTCTCGCTGAACACAGATATAACACGGGACATGACATCCTGTTTGCACAAACCAAAGTCCTCGCCCGTGAATCCCATTACTACCCTAGAAGGATCCGTGAATCAATAGAAATCCTAAAACACCCCTCCAATATTAATAGAGATGATGGTTTTCACTTACATCATACCTGGAAATCAGTCCTGTCTCAACCGCTTCTACCTGCTGGCCGACCATCTGTTAACCCCACCCCTTCCACTACGTTACCCCCACCTGTTAACCCCACCCCTTCCACTATGTTACCCCCACTCCAAACACCATCTGGTCACACCAGTCCCCTCATATATAAAGACCCGCCCCAACAGACGACAGTATCTTCTTAGCGCTTGGTTTGATAACTTAGTCCTGAAGATGCCTCTTGCAACAGAGCGCGAAACGTCGACTACTCCAAAGTCCTCAACGCGGTTTCCACCCGGAAATCAATATATTATTTATTATTTATTTATTATTTATTTATTATTTATTTATTATTTATTTATTATTTATTTATTATTTATTTATTATTTATTTATTATTTATTTATTATTTATTTATTATTTATTTATTATTTATTTATTATTTATTTATTATTTATTTATTATTTATTTATTAATTATTTATTATTTATTTATTATTTATTTATTATTTATTTATTATTTATTTATTATTTATTTATTATTTATTTATTATTTATTTATTATTTATTTATTATTTATTTATTATTTATTTATTATTTATTTATTATTTATTTATTATTTATTTATTATTTATTTATTATTTATTTATTATTTATTTATTATTTATTTATTATTTATTTATTATTTATTTATTATTTATTTATTATTTATTTATTATTTATTTATTATTTATTTATTATTTATTTATTATTTATTTATTATTTATTTATTATTTATTTATTATTTATTTATTATTTATTTATTATTTATTTATTATTTATTTATTATTTATTTATTATTTATTTATTATTTATTTATTATTTATTTATTATTTATTTATTATTTATTTATTATTTATTTATTATTTATTTATTATTTATTTATTATTTATTTATTATTTATTTATTATTTATTTATTATTTATTTATTATTTATTTATTATTTATTTATTATTTATTTATTATTTATTTATTATTTATTTATTATTTATTTATTATTTATTTATTATTTATTTATTATTTATTTATTATTTATTTATTATTTATTTATTATTTATTTATTATTTATTTATTATTTATTTATTATTTATTTATTATTTATTTATTATTTATTTATTATTTATTTATTATTTATTTATTATTTATTTATTATTTATTTATTATTTATTTATTATTTATTTATTATTTATTTATTATTTATTTATTATTTATTTATTATTTATTTATTATTTATTTATTATTTATTTATTATTTATTTATTATTTATTTATTATTTATTTATTATTTATTTATTATTTATTTATTATTTATTTATTATTTATTTATTATTTATTTATTATTTATTTATTATTTATTTATTATTTATTTATTATTTATTTATTATTTATTTATTATTTATTTATTATTTATTTATTATTTATTTATTATTTATTTATTATTTATTTATTATTTATTTATTATTTATTTATTATTTATTTATTATTTATTTATTATTTATTTATTATTTATTTATTATTTATTTATTATTTATTTATTATTTATTTATTATTTATTTATTATTTATTTATTATTTATTATTATTTATTATTTATTTATTATTTATTTATTATTTATTTATTATTTATTTATTATTTATTTATTATTTATTTATTATTTATTTATTATTTATTTATTATTTATTTATTATTTATTTATTATTTATTTATTATTTATTTATTATTTATTTATTATTTATTTATTATTTATTTATTATTTATTTATTATTTATTTATTATTTATTTATTATTTATTTATTATTTATTTATTATTTATTTATTATTTATTTATTATTTATTTATTATTTATTTATTATTTATTTATTATTTATTTATTATTTATTTATTATTTATTTATTATTTATTTATTATTTATTTATTATTTATTTATTATTTATTTATTATTTATTTATTATTTATTTATTATTTATTTATTATTTATTTATTATTTATTTATTATTTATTTATTATTTATTTATTATTTATTTATTATTTATTTATTATTTATTTATTATTTATTTATTATTTATTTATTATTTATTTATTATTTATTTATTATTTATTTATTATTTATTATTATTTATTTATTATTATTTATTTATTATTTATTTATTATTTATTTATTATTTATTTATTATTTATTTATTATTTATTTATTATTTATTTATTATTTATTTATTATTTATTTATTATTTATTTATTATTTATTTATTATTTATTTATTATTTATTTATTATTTATTTATTATTTATTTATTATTTATTTATTATTTATTTATTATTTATTTATTATTTATTTATTATTTATTTATTATTTATTTATTATTTATTTATTATTTATTTATTATTTATTTATTATTTATTTATTATTTATTTATTATTTATTTATTATTTATTTATTATTTATTTATTATTTATTTATTATTTATTTATTATTTATTTATTATTTATTTATTATTTATTTATTATTTATTTATTATTTATTTATTATTTATTTATTATTTATTTATTATTTATTTATTATTTATTTATTATTTATTTATTATTTATTTATTATTTATTTATTATTTATTTATTATTTATTTATTATTTATTTATTATTTATTTATTATTTATTTATTATTTATTTATTATTTATTTATTATTTATTTATTATTTATTTATTATTTATTTATTATTTATTTATTATTTATTTATTATTTATTTATTATTTATTTATTATTTATTTATTATTTATTTATTATTTATTTATTATTTATTTATTATTTATTTATTATTTATTTATTATTTATTTATTATTTATTTATTATTTATTTATTATTTATTTATTATTTATTTATTATTTATTTATTATTTATTTATTATTTATTTATTATTTATTTATTATTTATTTATTATTTATTTATTATTTATTTATTATTTATTTATTATTTATTTATTATTTATTTATTATTTATTTATTATTTATTTATTATTTATTTATTATTTATTTATTATTTATTTATTATTTATTTATTATTTATTTATTATTTATTTATTATTTATTTATTATTTATTTATTATTTATTTATTATTTATTTATTATTTATTTATTATTTATTTATTATTTATTTATTATTTATTTATTATTTATTTATTATTTATTTATTATTTATTTATTATTTATTTATTATTTATTTATTATTTATTTATTATTTATTTATTATTTATTTATTATTTATTTATTATTTATTTATTATTTATTTATTATTTATTTATTATTTATTTATTATTTATTTATTATTTATTTATTATTTATTTATTATTTATTTATTATTTATTTATTATTTATTTATTATTTATTTATTATTTATTTATTATTTATTTATTATTTATTTATTATTTATTTATTATTTATTTATTATTTATTTATTATTTATTTATTATTTATTTATTATTTATTTATTATTTATTTATTATTTATTTATTATTTATTTATTATTTATTTATTATTTATTTATTATTTATTTATTATTTATTTATTATTTATTTATTATTTATTTATTATTTATTTATTATTTATTTATTATTTATTTATTATTTATTTATTATTTATTTATTATTTATTTATTATTTATTTATTATTTATTTATTATTTATTTATTATTTATTTATTATTTATTTATTATTTATTTATTATTTATTTATTATTTATTTATTATTTATTTATTATTTATTTATTATTTATTTATTATTTATTTATTATTTATTTATTATTTATTTATTATTTATTTATTATTTATTTATTATTTATTTATTATTTATTTATTATTTATTTATTATTTATTTATTATTTATTTATTATTTATTTATTATTTATTTATTATTTATTTATTATTTATTTATTATTTATTTATTATTTATTTATTATTTATTTATTATTTATTTATTATTTATTTATTATTTATTTATTATTTATTTATTATTTATTTATTATTTATTTATTATTTATTTATTATTTATTTATTATTTATTTATTATTTATTTATTATTTATTTATTATTTATTTATTATTTATTTATTATTTATTTATTATTTATTTATTATTTATTTATTATTTATTTATTATTTATTTATTATTTATTTATTATTTATTTATTATTTATTTATTATTTATTTATTATTTATTTATTATTTATTTATTATTTATTTATTATTTATTTATTATTTATTTATTATTTATTTATTATTTATTTATTATTTATTTATTATTTATTTATTATTTATTTATTATTTATTTATTATTTATTTATTATTTATTTATTATTTATTTATTATTTATTTATTATTTATTTATTATTTATTTATTATTTATTTATTATTTATTTATTATTTATTTATTATTTATTTATTATTTATTTATTATTTATTTATTATTTATTTATTATTTATTTATTATTTATTTATTATTTATTTATTATTTATTTATTATTTATTTATTATTTATTTATTATTTATTTATTATTTATTTATTATTTATTTATTATTTATTTATTATTTATTTATTATTTATTTATTATTTATTTATTATTTATTTATTATTTATTTATTATTTATTTATTATTTATTTATTATTTATTTATTATTTATTTATTATTTATTTATTATTTATTTATTATTTATTTATTATTTATTTATTATTTATTTATTATTTATTTATTATTTATTTATTATTTATTTATTATTTATTTATTATTTATTTATTATTTATTTATTATTTATTTATTATTTATTTATTATTTATTTATTATTTATTTATTATTTATTTATTATTTATTTATTATTTATTTATTATTTATTTATTATTTATTTATTATTTATTTATTATTTATTTATTATTTATTTATTATTTATTTATTATTTATTTATTATTTATTTATTATTTATTTATTATTTATTTATTATTTATTTATTATTTATTTATTATTTATTTATTATTTATTTATTATTTATTTATTATTTATTTATTATTTATTTATTATTTATTTATTATTTATTTATTATTTATTTATTATTTATTTATTATTTATTTATTATTTATTTATTATTTATTTATTATTTATTTATTATTTATTTATTATTTATTTATTATTTATTTATTATTTATTTATTATTTATTTATTATTTATTTATTATTTATTTATTATTTATTTATTATTTATTTATTATTTATTTATTATTTATTTATTATTTATTTATTATTTATTTATTATTTATTTATTATTTATTTATTATTTATTTATTATTTATTTATTATTTATTTATTATTTATTTATTATTTATTTATTATTTATTTATTATTTATTTATTATTTATTTATTATTTATTTATTATTTATTTATTATTTATTTATTATTTATTTATTATTTATTTATTATTTATTTATTATTTATTTATTATTTATTTATTATTTATTTATTATTTATTTATTATTTATTTATTATTTATTTATTATTTATTTATTATTTATTTATTATTTATTTATTATTTATTTATTATTTATTTATTATTTATTTATTATTTATTTATTATTTATTTATTATTTATTTATTATTTATTTATTATTTATTTATTATTTATTTATTATTTATTTATTATTTATTTATTATTTATTTATTATTTATTTATTATTTATTTATTATTTATTTATTATTTATTTATTATTTATTTATTATTTATTTATTATTTATTTATTATTTATTTATTATTTATTTATTATTTATTTATTATTTATTTATTATTTATTTATTATTTATTTATTATTTATTTATTATTTATTTATTATTTATTTATTATTTATTTATTATTTATTTATTATTTATTTATTATTTATTTATTATTTATTTATTATTTATTTATTATTTATTTATTATTTATTTATTATTTATTTATTATTTATTTATTATTTATTTATTATTTATTTATTATTTATTTATTATTTATTTATTATTTATTTATTATTTATTTATTATTTATTTATTATTTATTTATTATTTATTTATTATTTATTTATTATTTATTTATTATTTATTTATTATTTATTTATTATTTATTTATTATTTATTTATTATTTATTTATTATTTATTTATTATTTATTTATTATTTATTTATTATTTATTTATTATTTATTTATTATTTATTTATTATTTATTTATTATTTATTTATTATTTATTTATTATTTATTTATTATTTATTTATTATTTATTTATTATTTATTTATTATTTATTTATTATTTATTTATTATTTATTTATTATTTATTTATTATTTATTTATTATTTATTTATTATTTATTTATTATTTATTTATTATTTATTTATTATTTATTTATTATTTATTTATTATTTATTTATTATTTATTTATTATTTATTTATTATTTATTTATTATTTATTTATTATTTATTTATTATTTATTTATTATTTATTTATTATTTATTTATTATTTATTTATTATTTATTTATTATTTATTTATTATTTATTTATTATTTATTTATTATTTATTTATTATTTATTTATTATTTATTTATTATTTATTTATTATTTATTTATTATTTATTTATTATTTATTTATTATTTATTTATTATTTATTTATTATTTATTTATTATTTATTTATTATTTATTTATTATTTATTTATTATTTATTTATTATTTATTTATTATTTATTTATTATTTATTTATTATTTATTTATTATTTATTTATTATTTATTTATTATTTATTTATTATTTATTTATTATTTATTTATTATTTATTTATTATTTATTTATTATTTATTTATTATTTATTTATTATTTATTTATTATTTATTTATTATTTATTTATTATTTATTTATTATTTATTTATTATTTATTTATTATTTATTTATTATTTATTTATTATTTATTTATTATTTATTTATTATTTATTTATTATTTATTTATTATTTATTTATTATTTATTTATTATTTATTTATTATTTATTTATTATTTATTTATTATTTATTTATTATTTATTTATTATTTATTTATTATTTATTTATTATTTATTTATTATTTATTTATTATTTATTTATTATTTATTTATTATTTATTTATTATTTATTTATTATTTATTTATTATTTATTTATTATTTATTTATTATTTATTTATTATTTATTTATTATTTATTTATTATTTATTTATTATTTATTTATTATTTATTTATTATTTATTTATTATTTATTTATTATTTATTTATTATTTATTTATTATTTATTTATTATTTATTTATTATTTATTTATTATTATTTATTATTTATTTATTATTTATTTATTATTTATTTATTATTTATTTATTATTTATTTATTATTTATTTATTATTTATTTATTATTTATTTATTATTTATTTATTATTTATTTATTATTTATTTATTATTTATTTATTATTTATTTATTATTTATTTATTATTTATTTATTATTTATTTATTATTTATTTATTATTTATTTATTATTTATTTATTATTTATTTATTATTTATTTATTATTTATTTATTATTTATTTATTATTTATTTATTATTTATTTATTATTTATTTATTATTTATTTATTATTTATTTATTATTTATTTATTATTTATTTATTATTTATTTATTATTTATTTATTATTTATTTATTATTTATTTATTATTTATTTATTATTTATTTATTATTTATTTATTATTTATTTATTATTTATTTATTATTTATTTATTATTTATTTATTATTTATTTATTATTTATTTATTATTTATTTATTATTTATTTATTATTTATTTATTATTTATTTATTATTTATTTATTATTTATTTATTATTTATTTATTATTTATTTATTATTTATTTATTATTTATTTATTATTTATTTATTATTTATTTATTATTTATTTATTATTTATTTATTATTTATTTATTATTTATTTATTATTTATTTATTATTTATTTATTATTTATTTATTATTTATTTATTATTTATTTATTATTTATTTATTATTTATTTATTATTTATTTATTATTTATTTATTATTTATTTATTATTTATTTATTATTTATTTATTATTTATTTATTATTTATTTATTATTTATTTATTATTTATTTATTATTTATTTATTATTTATTTATTATTTATTTATTATTTATTTATTATTTATTTATTATTTATTTATTATTTATTTATTATTTATTTATTATTTATTTATTATTTATTTATTATTTATTTATTATTTATTTATTATTTATTTATTATTTATTTATTATTTATTTATTATTTATTTATTATTTATTTATTATTTATTTATTATTTATTTATTATTTATTTATTATTTATTTATTATTTATTTATTATTTATTTATTATTTATTTATTATTTATTTATTATTTATTTATTATTTATTTATTATTTATTTATTATTTATTTATTATTTATTTATTATTTATTTATTATTTATTTATTATTTATTTATTATTTATTTATTATTTATTTATTATTTATTTATTATTTATTTATTATTTATTTATTATTTATTTATTATTTATTTATTATTTATTTATTATTTATTTATTATTTATTTATTATTTATTTATTATTTATTTATTATTTATTTATTATTTATTTATTATTTATTTATTATTTATTTATTATTTATTTATTATTTATTTATTATTTATTTATTATTTATTTATTATTTATTTATTATTTATTTATTATTTATTTATTATTTATTTATTATTTATTTATTATTTATTTATTATTTATTTATTATTTATTTATTATTTATTTATTATTTATTTATTATTTATTTATTATTTATTTATTATTTATTTATTATTTATTTATTATTTATTTATTATTTATTTATTATTTATTTATTATTTATTTATTATTTATTTATTATTTATTTATTATTTATTTATTATTTATTTATTATTTATTTATTATTTATTTATTATTTATTTATTATTTATTTATTATTTATTTATTATTTATTTATTATTTATTTATTATTTATTTATTATTTATTTATTATTTATTTATTATTTATTTATTATTTATTTATTATTTATTTATTATTTATTTATTATTTATTTATTATTTATTTATTATTTATTTATTATTTATTTATTATTTATTTATTATTTATTTATTATTTATTTATTATTTATTTATTATTTATTTATTATTTATTTATTATTTATTTATTATTTATTTATTATTTATTTATTATTTATTTATTATTTATTTATTATTTATTTATTATTTATTTATTATTTATTTATTATTTATTTATTATTTATTTATTATTTATTTATTATTTATTTATTATTTATTTATTATTTATTTATTATTTATTTATTATTTATTTATTATTTATTTATTATTTATTTATTATTTATTTATTATTTATTTATTATTTATTTATTATTTATTTATTATTTATTTATTATTTATTTATTATTTATTTATTATTTATTTATTATTTATTTATTATTTATTTATTATTTATTTATTATTTATTTATTATTTATTTATTATTTATTTATTATTTATTTATTATTTATTTATTATTTATTTATTATTTATTTATTATTTATTTATTATTTATTTATTATTTATTTATTATTTATTTATTATTTATTTATTATTTATTTATTTATTATTTATTTATTATTTATTTATTATTTATTTATTATTTATTTATTATTTATTTATTATTTATTTATTATTTATTTATTATTTATTTATTATTTATTTATTATTTATTTATTATTTATTTATTATTTATTTATTATTTATTTATTATTTATTTATTATTTATTTATTATTTATTTATTATTTATTTATTATTTATTTATTATTTATTTATTATTTATTTATTATTTATTTATTATTTATTTATTATTTATTTATTATTTATTTATTATTTATTTATTATTTATTTATTATTTATTTATTATTTATTTATTATTTATTTATTATTTATTTATTATTTATTTATTATTTATTTATTATTTATTTATTATTTATTTATTATTTATTTATTATTTATTTATTATTTATTTATTATTTATTTATTATTTATTTATTATTTATTTATTATTTATTTATTATTTATTTATTATTTATTTATTATTTATTTATTATTTATTTATTATTTATTTATTATTTATTTATTATTTATTTATTATTTATTTATTATTTATTTATTATTTATTTATTATTTATTTATTATTTATTTATTATTTATTTATTATTTATTTATTATTTATTTATTATTTATTTATTATTTATTTATTATTTATTTATTATTTATTTATTATTTATTTATTATTTATTTATTATTTATTTATTATTTATTTATTATTTATTTATTATTTATTTATTATTTATTTATTATTTATTTATTATTTATTTATTATTTATTTATTATTTATTTATTATTTATTTATTATTTATTTATTATTTATTTATTATTTATTTATTATTTATTTATTATTTATTTATTATTTATTTATTATTTATTTATTATTTATTTATTATTTATTTATTATTTATTTATTATTTATTTATTATTTATTTATTATTTATTTATTATTTATTTATTATTTATTTATTATTTATTTATTATTTATTTATTATTTATTTATTATTTATTTATTATTTATTTATTATTTATTTATTATTTATTTATTATTTATTTATTATTTATTTATTATTTATTTATTATTTATTTATTATTTATTTATTATTTATTTATTATTTATTTATTATTTATTTATTATTTATTTATTATTTATTTATTATTTATTTATTATTTATTTATTATTTATTTATTATTTATTTATTATTTATTTATTATTTATTTATTATTTATTTATTATTTATTTATTATTTATTTATTATTTATTTATTATTTATTTATTATTTATTTATTATTTATTTATTATTTATTTATTATTTATTTATTATTTATTTATTATTTATTTATTATTTATTTATTATTTATTTATTATTTATTTATTATTTATTTATTATTTATTTATTATTTATTTATTATTTATTTATTATTTATTTATTATTTATTTATTATTTATTTATTATTTATTTATTATTTATTTATTATTTATTTATTATTTATTTATTATTTATTTATTATTTATTTATTATTTATTTATTATTTATTTATTATTTATTTATTATTTATTTATTATTTATTTATTATTTATTTATTATTTATTTATTATTTATTTATTATTTATTTATTATTTATTTATTATTTATTTATTATTTATTTATTATTTATTTATTATTTATTTATTATTTATTTATTATTTATTTATTATTTATTTATTATTTATTTATTATTTATTTATTATTTATTTATTATTTATTTATTATTTATTTATTATTTATTTATTATTTATTTATTATTTATTTATTATTTATTTATTATTATTTATTATTTATTTATTATTTATTTATTATTTATTTATTATTTATTTATTATTTATTTATTATTTATTTATTATTTATTTATTATTTATTTATTATTTATTTATTATTTATTTATTATTTATTTATTATTTATTTATTATTTATTTATTATTTATTTATTATTTATTTATTATTTATTTATTATTTATTTATTATTTATTTATTATTTATTATATTATTTATTATTTATTTATTATTTATTTATTATTTATTTATTATTTATTTATTATTTATTTATTATTTATTTATTATTTATTTATTATTTATTTATTATTTATTTATTATTTATTTATTATTTATTTATTATTTATTTATTATTTATTTATTATTTATTTATTATTTATTTATTATTTATTTATTATTTATTTATTATTTATTTATTATTTATTTATTATTTATTTATTATTTATTTATTATTTATTTATTATTTATTTATTATTTATTTATTATTTATTTATTATTTATTTATTATTTATTTATTATTTATTTATTATTTATTTATTATTTATTTATTATTTATTTATTATTTATTTATTATTTATTTATTATTTATTTATTATTATTTATTATTTATTTATTATTTATTTATTATTTATTTATTATTTATTTATTATTTATTTATTATTTATTTATTATTTATTTATTATTTATTTATTATTTATTTATTATTTATTTATTATTTATTTATTATTTATTTATTATTTATTTATTATTTATTTATTATTTATTTATTATTTATTTATTATTTATTTATTATTTATTTATTATTTATTTATTATTTATTTATTATTTATTTATTATTTATTTATTATTTATTTATTATTTATTTATTATTTATTTATTATTTATTTATTATTTATTTATTATTTATTTATTATTTATTTATTATTTATTATTATTTATTTATTATTTATTTATTATTTATTTATTATTTATTTATTATTTATTTATTATTTATTTATTATTTATTTATTATTTATTTATTATTTATTTATTATTTATTTATTATTTATTTATTATTTATTTATTATTTATTTATTATTTATTTATTATTTATTTATTATTTATTTATTATTTATTATTTATTTATTATTTATTTATTATTTATTATTTATTTATTATTTATTATTATTTATTTATTATTTATTTATTATATATTTATTATTTATGTATTATTTATTTATTATTTATTTATTATTTATTTATTATTTATTTATTATTTATTTATTATTTATTTATTATTTATTTATTATTTATTTATTATTTATTTATTATTTATTTATTATTTATTTATTATTTATTTATTATTTATTTATTATTTATTTATTATTTATTTATTATTTATTTATTATTTATTTATTATTTATTTATTATTTATTTATTATTTATTTATTATTTATTTATTATTTATTTATTATTTATTTATTATTTATTTATTAATTATTTATTATTTATTTATTATTTATTTATTATTTATTTATTATTTATTTATTATTTATTTATTATTTATTTATTATTTATTTATTATTTATTTATTATTTATTTATTATTTATTTATTATTTATTTATTATTTATTTATTATTTATTTATTATTTATTTATTATTTATTTATTATTTATTTATTATTTATTTATTATTTATTTATTATTTATTTATTATTTATTTATTATTTATTTATTATTTATTTATTATTTATTTATTATTTATTTATTATTTATTTATTATTTATTTATTATTTATTTATTATTTATTTATTATTTATTTATTATTTATTTATTATTTATTTATTATTTATTTATTATTTATTTATTATTTATTTATTATTTATTTATTATTTATTTATTATTTATTTATTATTTATTTATTATTTATTTATTATTTATTTATTATTTATTTATTATTTATTTATTATTTATTTATTATTTATTTATTATTTATTTATTATTTATTTATTATTTATTTATTATTTATTTATTATTTATTTATTATTTATTTATTATTTATTTATTATTTATTTATTATTTATTTATTATTTATTTATTATTTATTTATTATTTATTTATTATTTATTTATTATTTATTTATTATTTATTTATTATTTATTTATTATTTATTTATTATTTATTTATTATTTATTTATTATTTATTTATTATTTATTTATTATTTATTTATTATTTATTTATTATTTATTTATTATTTATTTATTATTTATTTATTATTTATTTATTATTTATTATTATTTATTTATTATTTATTTATTATTTATTTATTATTTATTTATTATTTATTTATTATTTATTTATTATTTATTTATTATTTATTTATTATTTATTTATTATTTATTTATTATTTATTTATTATTTATTTATTATTTATTTATTATTTATTTATTATTTATTTATTATTTATTTATTATTTATTTATTATTTATTTATTATTATTTATTATTTATTTATTATTTATTTATTATTTATTTATTATTTATTTATTATTTATTTATTATTTATTTATTATTTATTTATTATTTATTTATTATTTATTTATTATTTATTTATTATTTATTTATTATTTATTTATTATTTATTTATTATTTATTTATTATTTATTTATTATTTATTTATTATTTATTTATTATTTATTTATTATTTATTTATTATTTATTTATTATTTATTTATTATTTATTTATTATTTATTTATTATTTATTTATTATTTATTTATTATTTATTTATTATTTATTTATTATTTATTTATTATTTATTTATTATTTATTTATTATTTATTTATTATTTATTTATTATTTATTTATTATTTATTTATTATTTATTTATTATTTATTTATTATTTATTTATTATTTATTTATTATTTATTTATTATTTATTTATTATTTATTTATTATTTATTTATTATTTATTTATTATTTATTTCTTATTTATTTATTATTTATTTATTATTTATTTATTATTTATTTATTATTTATTTATTATTTATTTATTATTTATTTATTATTTATTTATTATTTATTTATTATTTATTTATTAATTATTTATTATTTATTTATTATTTATTTATTATTTATTTATTATTTATTTATTAATTATTTATTATTTATTTATTATTTATTTATTATTTATTTATTATTTATTTATTATTTATTTATTATTTATTTATTATTTATTTATTATTTATTTATTATTTATTTATTATTTATTTATTATTTATTTATTATTTATTTATTATTTATTTATTATTTATTTATTATTTATTTATTATTTATTTATTATTTATTTATTATTTATTTATTATTTATTTATTATTTATTTATTATTTATTTATTATTTATTTATTATTTATTTATTATTTATTTATTATTTATTTATTATTTATTTATTATTTATTTATTATTTATTTATTATTTATTTATTATTTATTTATTATTTATTTATTATTTATTTATTATTTATTTATTATTTATTTATTATTTATTTATTATTTATTTATTATTTATTTATTATTTATTTATTATTTATTTATTATTTATTTATTATTTATTTATTATTTATTTATTATTTATTTATTATTTATTTATTATTTATTTATTATTTATTTATTATTTATTTATTATTTATTTATTATTTATTTATTATTTATTTATTATTTATTTATTATTTATTTATTATTTATTTATTATTTATTTATTATTTATTTATTATTTATTTATTATTTATTTATTATTTATTTATTATTTATTTATTATTTATTTATTATTTATTTATTATTTATTTATTATTTATTTATTATTTATTTATTATTTATTTATTATTTATTTATTATTTATTTATTATTTATTTATTATTTATTTATTATTTATTGTTTAATTTAATTAAACAATTTATTTCTTTTATACGAATAATAAAGATATATTCTCACATCCTATTATAAAATAGCGACACAATGCCACTTCTAGGTAAACGTGTATATGTCCATTTGCAATTCAGCAGAATCGGATGGTCACGCCACATTCAAGGAAAATTTCGTTGGAACCAAGAACGCTGACACGCGGAGTCAGCAAAATCATCAGTGCCGCGTGCAATTAGAATCAGTGGTTATCAACATTTTTATTTATACTTACATGTGTTTTATTAAGAAAATGTATTAGATTTTAGTACCACTGTAATACGACTTTTGTATATAAGCCCGAAGATTTTTATAATAAACCAGTATCTAACCTAACGTTTTTGGCTCACTAATACCATCCCCAAGCCACTGGACCCGGAGTGTGAGGCTGCACTCCAATGGTATTTTTTAACATCAACCCATACACTATTGCCGTCTAAGCCTTTGGCCATATGGAGAGTGAGGCTGCTCTCCGGTAGTGTTCCTACGAAGGGTTCTTAAAAGGAAACAGTTTCCCATACACTATTGCCGTCTAAGCCTTTGGCCATATGGAGAGTGAGGCTGCTCTCCGGTAGTGTTCATACGAAGGGTACTCAAAAGAAAACAGTTTCTCGAACACTATTGCCGGTTTCCCGGTAGAGTTACTACGGAGAGAAATCTGTTGTTGAACTTTAAAAACTTACAACAATTACTCGGACACTTTCCGGCTCCCCGGTAGTGTTACCACGTAGAGTAATCTGTTCATGGTCCGTCGAGCAACAAGCCCTTGGAGAAGATATTCCGGCGTCCACGCCAGAGTCCACAAGGCAGAACACAAACGCGGCCCTTGGGAAGACGACCGGCATTCCAGCCCGGTTCCATCCGCTCAAGGCAGTCCAACCAAGCCCTTGGAGAAGATATTCCGGCGTCCACGCCAGAGAGAGTCCACAAGGCAGTCCAACCAAGCCCTTGGAGAAGATATTCCGGCGTCCACGCCAGAGTCCACAAGGCAGAACACAAACTCGGCCCTTGGGAAGACGACCGGCATTCCAGCCCGGTTTCATCCGCTCAAGGCAGTCCACACCAAGCCCTTCAAGAAGACGACCGACATCCCAGCCCGGTTTCATCTACTGAAGGCAGTTCATTCCAAGACCTTGGGGAAGACGACCGGCATTCCAGCCCGGTTCCATCAACTCAAGGCACTTCATTCCAAGCCCTTGGGGAAGACGACCGGCATTCCAGCCCGGTTCCATCAACTCAAGGCAATTCATTCCAAGCCCTTGGGGAAGACAACCGGCATTCCAGCCCGGTTCCATCAACTCAAGGCAGTTTATACCAAGCCCTTGGGGAAGACGACCGGCATTTCAGCCCGGTTCCATCAACTCAAGGCAGTTCATACCAAGCCTTTGGGGAAGACAACAGGCATTACAGCCCGGTTCTATCCACTCAAGGCAGTCCACACCAAGCCCTTCGAGAAGACGGCCAGCATCATAGCCCGGCCCAGTCAACTCAAGGCAGTCAACATCCAAGCCCTTGGAGAAGATATTCCAGCATCCAGGCTAGAGTCTACAAGGCAAAATACAAAAGCGGCTCTTCGAGACGACGACCGGCATCATAGTCCGGTAGCAGTCAACTCAAGGTAGTCCACACCAAGCCCTTAGAGAAGACACTTTGGCGTACAAACCAGAGTCCACATCAAGGAAAACCACGAAAATACCCAGCATCCACGATGGAAGAACTAAACAGACTTGCCCGTCAGCAGGAGGAACTGGGACTGCAACTCATGACAATGTTAAAAAACATGAAGAAGGATTCCCCCACGAGAAAAACTGCATCGTATGTCAACATTCGGCAAACGACTGCCAACACCCTGTGGGAAGAAGCTCAGGTGAACCACACCAACATAAGTGCCATGGAAATAAATGAGCACACTTATTTCCAAACGAATTACATGGCACAAATTGAAAAAGCTTATCAAGAGATCACGGAGTACCTAGCAGACATAATACGGAATCTGCAGAAAGAAGAACCCAGCAACGTAGATCCCAACAATTTACCCAAAAACACCGATGAAGAAGAGACAAAATCCATCAAGACTCCCACCATCGAAGACAGGGAACAATCACGCAGAATAAAAAAGCAATCCATTCGATTACAACAACTACACTACTCCCTGAGCCAAGCTAAAGAAGAATTGCGGCAGAACAAAACCAAAATACGCTACGAAACGTTACTGAAAAGGATCAATAAACAGTGGGAATCCATTCAAGACCTAAATGAAGAAATACTGGTATTCGAACCAGAATTCAAAGCAGATTATTTTACCAATGATGAATACCGGAATGCAGAAGAAATTGTGGAAGAAATCACAGAAGAAATAGAAATTCAACTGCATCATATGCAAGAAGTGCATGCTGAGACAAGACCCAATGTCATAGCCCTGCCAAAAATCAAGATCCCATTCTTTGATGGCGGCTACGAAAATTGGAACAATTTCTTTGATATTTTTTATAAGGTGATACACTTAAACAGCACCTTATCGAATACGGAAAAAATGCAGTATTTGAAAACACACATCCGGAATGAGCCAAGCAAATTAATTCAGCACCTACAAATTAGTGAAGCAAACTACACAACAGCATGGGACCTACTTCAGAAAAGATATCAGAACAAACGCCTTCTGTTATCGAAGATGATAGACAAAATATTGGACCTCCCATACGCAAAGGACGAAAACATAGAAAAGATCAAGCAACTACACGATGTCACGACTGAATGCTTGGAAGCCATCAATAATATAGGTGTTCCAACTAAGTCGTGGGGTCCACTCGTTAGTCGCATAATCGTTCGCAAATGGGATCCTGAAACGCACAAGCTATACGAGCAGGCTCTCAAGAATCCAAGTGAGGTTCAAGAATTTCCAACCTTGATGGCCTTCTTGGAAACCAGGTTCCAATCCTTAGAAGCAATCTCCAATGACAAAAGGAAAACAAATAGTAGTGCACCAATAACAAACAAGACGAGCTGGCAGACCAAATGCACTCATTGTAAAGATAATCACTACATTACCGCCTGTCAGAAATTCAAGGAGCTAACCGTGGCTGCACGTTTTCAAGTGGCAAAAAATAATCGTCTATGTATCAACTGTTTAAAACATGACGAGAAGGAAAAATGTCCCAGTTCAGGAAGCTGCTACAAATGTCATAAACGTCATCACACACTTCTACACAAGGATCAACGACCACCTCCAACCGAAAAGAGAACCGTCACACACATAAGTTCAAATGAGGAGCCACGACAAGAAGAAAAGGTAGCTGGGTCCTGTCCGGAGATAGTGTTACTAGCCACCGCTCTTATTAAAACGGAGTCACTAACCGGAGATCCAATTTACTTGAGAGCACTGATTGATCCTGGCTCACAAGCGTCCTTCATAACAGAAATTGCCGCACAAATGGTGTCCAAACCAAGAGAGAAGATTCGTGCAGAAATTACTGGCGTCGGAAGCGGAGAACCAAAAGTAGCAAAGCACAAGATGCACTTACAAATATTCCCACGCTTTCCGAGTCATTTTACATTAGATCTAGATTTGTTGATCTTATCTAAATTGACAAGGTCGCTACACAACAAACCATGTCAACTTCAAGAACCTCAACAATGGCAAAATCGTATTCTAGCCGATCCAACTTATAACAATCCAGGCCCGATAGATGTTATCTTAGGCGCCGAAGTATATGGAAACATCATCAACGAAGGATTAGTCAAAACGACCGACGGTATACTAGGCCAAAACACCGAATTGGGGTGGATTCTGTCTGGAACAATAAGAAAAGGAAACGATACCAACATCAAGATTGTCAGCATGATTACGTGTAAGGAAGAAGAAGACCTATCCAGATTCTGGGAACTGGAAGAAGTAAATCCACCACACTCCCTATCCATAGACGATAAAAAATGTGAAGAAATCTTCAACAACACGGTGAAGAGGAAGAAGAATGGTTCATACATCGTGCGCATCCCGTTCAAAGAAGATTCATCGAAACTTGGACAGTCAAAAGCAAGAGCAGCTGCAAGACTTCTACAATTGGAGAAACGGCTAACAAAAAATCCGGAGTTGGGGCATCAATACAAACAATTCATGGCGGAGTACTTAGCTCTTGGTCACATGAGAAAAGTAAGACCACAAGACATGCCTGCAGAATACTACATTCCACATCAAGCAGTCATAAGAGAAGCAAGTACTACAACAAAACTACGAGTTGTATTTGACGCATCGAGTAAAACATCTCTTGGGAACAGTTTCAACGACACAATGTATGTCGGACCTAGACTACAGCAAGAACTGTGTGACATTCTATTACGATGGAGAAAACACAAAGTTGCATTCACCGCTGACATCGAGAAAATGTATCGACAAATCCAAGTCCATAAGGATGATCAACCGTTTCAAAGGATACTATGGAGATTCGAGTCGTCTGAAGCAATAGAAGAATATCAACTTACAACGGTAACATACGGAACATCATCTGCCCCGTACTTAGCCGTGAGAACACTTCAACAATTGGCAAAGGATGAAGAAAGACGATTTCCCCAAGCTGCAGAAGTTGCTCGAAGAGACTTTTACGTCGACGATGTACTTTCAGGAGCGGAAAGTACACAAGAAGCACTTAAACTACAGCGCCAGCTAATTAATATGATGGAATCTGGCGGCTTTCGTTTACGCAAGTGGTCAAGCAACAAAGAAGCTCTCTTACAATCCTTACCACACGGATTAAAAGAAGATGCGGACACAGAAATTTCAGAAGATGACTTGAAGAAATCGTTAGGAGTTTACTGGGCTCCGCATAGCGATACCTTTCGGTTTAAAGTAAACATAACTCGAACCGAGAAAATAACAAAACGAAACATTCTAGCCGAAGTAGCAAAATTGTTTGATCCACTGGGCTGGCTATCACCAGTAGTGATACAAGCTAAACTGCTAATCCAAGAACTTTGGCTTCAAGACCTAACGTGGGATCAACAAATACCAGAAGATTCCAAGGAAAAATGGGTCAATTTCCATGAAAGGCTTCAAAGAATAGAAGAAATAGTTTTGCCAAGATGGATCAACTATACAAGCAAGCATACGATGGAGTTACATGGATTCTGCGACGCATCCGAAAAAGCGTATGGAGCGGTCATCTACGTTACAAGTAGAGATGAGACCGGCCTGATCAAAACCACACTCCTGATTTCAAAGTCAAAGGTAGCACCCGCTAGAACAAAAACAACTTTACCGAAGCTTGAACTATGTGCCGCTGTGCTACTATCAAGACTAATAAAAAGGGCCACGACGGCATTAGACTTTCATAACTTGCCAGTACATGGGTGGACAGATTCTATGATTACACTAGCATGGATCAAGGGAAACCCATCACGATGGAAGACGTTCGTAGCCAATCGAGTGGGAGAGATCAACAGTTTAGTTCCAACACTCACCTGGTTGCACGTCAAAACAGAAGACAACCCAGCTGATGTTATATCACGCGGCATCAGTCCGGAAAAACTCAAAACCCATACGCTCTGGTGGAATGGTCCAACATGGCTTAACAACAAAGATGAGTGGCCTAAACAAGTACAATCAACTGATACAAAGGAAGAAACAAAGAGATGCCACCAGACTACAATTGAGCTAAATCAATGCAGCTACCCGAAGCAATTTCCACCCTGGGCAAAATGGTACGAGTACTGTCATATTGCAAGAGATTCATTCAGAAAACCAGACGATTGCCAAGTGAATGCGGATTTCTAACAGTCGAAGAAATGGATTTGACTATGTCCCAAATGGCACGATCGGCACAAATGGAAGAATTCAAGAAAGAAATTAGACAACTACAGCAGGATAAGAGATTAGACAACAACAGCAGAATACTCAACCTCAACCCATTCATTGATGCACACGGGATACTTCGAGTAGGAGGACGACTAGAAAAATCTCATCTGTCATACAATGAAAAACACCCAATAATACTGCCGTACCAAAGCCATCTATCGAAGCTCATAGTGCTAGATGCGCACCACAAAACTCTACACGGAGGAAATAGTACAACATTAGCATTTATAAGAAGAAAATTCTGGATAATAAATGGAAAGAATATTGTTCGAAAGACCATCAAGCAATGCGTCAAGTGCATACGTTACAACGCTCAAATAAGCACACAGCTCATGGGAGAGCTTCCGGCTCCACGAGTGACACCGTCTCCACCTTTCACCCACTGCGGAGTAGATTATGCAGGTCCAATCCAAGTTAGGACAACCAAAGGAAGAGGTCACAAGTCCTATAAAGGATACATAGCCATCTTCGTTTGCCTTTCTACAAAGGCAATTCACTTAGAAGCTGTCACAGATATGACCACGGATGGATTCTTAGCGGCCTTCCGCAGATTCACTGCCAGACGAGGACCGTGCGGTCACATGTACAGCGACAACGGAACGAATTTTGTGGGAGCAAGCAAGATATTGGAAAAAGAAGTTACAAGTCTGCTTCAATCATCCGATATTCAGGAACGAGTAACGGCAACTGGAACGCAGTGGCACTTTATTCCCCCGGCAGCTCCCCACTTTGGAGGATTATGGGAAGCTGGAGTTAAATCCATGAAACACCACTTCAAACGAATAGTTGGTACCGCTACATTAACATATGAAGAGATAACAACACTACTGCACCAAATAGAGGCATGCCTGAACTCAAGACCGTTATGCCCACTTAGCAACGACATGGATGATCCCCTAGCACTAACACCTGGACATTTCCTCATCGGAAGAGCAATTGTAGCACCACCAAATCCAGTTAACACAAATATTGACGGAAATCTAGTAACACGATGGAAATTACTACTTAAAATGAAAAAGGATTTCTGGTCTTCTTGGAGTTCAGAGTACCTTAGCCGACTTCAACAACGCTACAAATGGAAACACACTGAAGAAGGCGTCAATATTGGTGACTTAGTAATTATCAAGGAACAGCAAATCGATCCAAGCAAGTGGCCATTAGGAAGAATCACTAACATTCATTCCGGAACCGATGGAATTGTACGGGCAGCTACAATTCAAAGATCAGGTGGAAACTCAATGAAAAGAGCAATACACGGTCTAATTCGACTACCTCCAGCTCAACCAGACGACAACCCTGACAATGTAGAACCAGCAACGGTCAGTTCCAATATGGCAAGAATCGAAGAAAAGCCACGTCCGCAGAGAGTCACCACAAGAAAAGACAGTAATATTCTTAAAGGCATTATGATGTTATTAGCACTCATACACATGATACTTGCCGCTCAAGCTGGATACACTGTGCAATACCCAAAACCTGGCCTGTATGTCGAACACATCGGACACTCTAAAATTGAAAGGGGCATCTTCAGGATTGAAGTAAAATTTGACAAATTGAAAATAAACGACGACGTCAGCGCAATAGCGGATGTAATCAAAAAGTTCGACAAATTTTGCAACGATGTCACTTCCATATCATCCGACACACAATGTAAAAGTTTACTGCACCACTTACATGACCAAGAAAACCAGATGCTCTGGATCAAGAACGGAATGGATGGAATAATTCTAAACAGACAGAGACGAGGACTCCTAGGAAAATTGCTAACTTCAGTGTTCGGTGTTAACGACGAGGTCTACCAGGATATTGAGGACCTCGATAAGAATCAGCACCAGCTCATTCAAGCCTCCAATCACCAAACCAAGTTCATGCTATCAGCACTCTCAACCTTCAATGACACCGAGACAAGAATCAACAATCAGCTAGATCGTTTCAGGGTGAAGTTGAACAAAGGACTTGATGCCATAAATGATATGAAGTATTGGTTCAATAACGTAGACGCAAACAAACTGAATATCCACGTTCTAAGCACGTATCAAGTAGCCACTAATTTTATAACAGAGCTGTGCAATAAATACACCAAACTAATGGACGTTCATCTTAATCGAGGAAATATTTACGACCTGATTACACCAGCCCACGTCGAACGAATTGTAACGTCTGCAAATCAGAAGCTTCCGTCAAACCTGAAGATATTGACATCACCAATCTTAAGGATGAATGTGATCCACGACAAACAATACATCAAAATATACAGCAGCCTCCCTATGGTTGAGATGACATCATTTGTAGTAATAAAAATAGAGCCCATCCCGTTAAAAATTGAAAACGGATTCTATTGGGTAATGGATGTTCCAAGTGAGATGATAGCAGTGGATTATAATAATCAAGCATACTTCTTATTAACCAACGAAGAATTCAACAACTGCATCAAATTGGAACAGCATAACTATATATGTACACCAGCAACAGTAAAGGATCTGCAAACAATCCCCAACTGTGTCATCGATGAAATTTATCGCCGAACCGAGAATACAACATGCCCAGTTGTTCACGACAAATTTTTCTCAACTATATGGAAAAAATTGTACATGCCCAATACATGGATGTTTATCACTGACAAGCGGATTAGAATCGCCATCACTTGTAACGGAATAAGAGAAGATATACACGTCAATCAAACAGGCATCATTCAAATATCCCAGGAATGCATCATCAAGACGGCGCAGAACATCCTCACTCCTAAGAGGGAAGAACAGTTGCCAGTAATAGCCAGCTACAACAAACCTGTCTCGCCTGGATTCCAGCTGACATTGAACCATCCATATCAAGAGTTGACACCAGAAGAACCAGTTTTGAAAGCATCAGACGCATTAACAACACTGACGATGAAGGAACATGGTTTGAGTCAAGAGCTGCAGGAAATGCACTGGTACACAATCAAACATCATTCAGTCATGGCCAGTGGCATTACAACACTATCAATAGCAGCAACTATTTTATTGATATGGACTGGATACGTACTCTGGAAGAAATGGAAACCAACCAAGCCTAAAACGACTGGAGGGACCGATCAAGTTGTACAACCCGAAGAAATTCCGCTCTAGCCACTCTACAAGGATATCCACTACCAAAATGGACAACCCGAATAATATTGCTTTTATGTACTCCCTTTTGTTTTTGTTTAGGCTATGCATTTTTAACGATTTTTTTGTTTCTTTGTTTGTTTGTCGAGTCGGCAATATGTTTAATTTAATTAAACAATTTATTTCTTTTATACGAATAATAAAGATATATTCTCACATCCTATTATAAAATAGCGACACAATGCCACTTCTAGGTAAACGTGTATATGTCCATGTGCAATTCAGCAGAATCGGATGGTCACGCCACATTCAAGGAAAATTTCGTTGGAACCAAGAACGCTGACACGCGGAGTCAGCAAAATCATCAGTGCCGCGTGCAATTAGAATCAGTGGTTATCAACATTTTTATTTATACTTACATGTGTTTTATTAAGAAAATGTATTAGATTTTAGTACCACTGTAATACGACTTTTGTATATAAGCCCGAAGATTTTTATAATAAACCAGTATCTAACCTAACGTTTTTGGCTCACTAATACCATCCCCAAGCCACTGGACCCGGAGTGTGAGGCTGCACTCCAATGGTATTTTTTAACATCAACCCATACACTATTGCCGTCTAAGCCTTTGGCCATATGGAGAGTGAGGCTGCTCTCCGGTAGTGTTCCTACGAAGGGTTCTTAAAAGGAAACAGTTTCCCATACACTATTGCCGTCTAAGCCTTTGGCCATATGGAGAGTGAGGCTGCTCTCCTGTAGTGTTCATACGAAGGGTACTCAAAAGAAAACAGTTTCTCGAACACTATTGCCGGTTTCCCGGTAGAGTTACTACGGAGAGAAATCTGTTGTTGAACTTTAAAAACTTAAAACAATTACTCGGACACTTTCCGGCTCCCCGGTAGTGTTACCACGTAGAGTAATCTGTTCATTTATTTATTATTTATTTATTATTTATTTATTATTTATTTATTATTTATTTATTATTTATTTATTATTTATTTATTATTTATTTATTATTTATTTATTATTTATTTATTATTTATTTATTATTTATTTATTATTTATTTATTATTTATTTATTATTTATTTATTATTTATTTATTATTTATTTATTATTTAATTATTATTTATTTATTATTTATTTATTATTTATTTATTATTTATTTATTATTTATTTATTATTTATTTATTATTTATTTATTATTTATTTATTATTTATTTATTATTTATTTATTATTTATTTATTATTTATTTATTATTTATTTATTATTTATTTATTATTTATTTATTATTTATTTATTATTTATTTATTATTTATTTATTATTTATTTATTATTTATTTATTATTTATTTATTATTTATTTATTATTTATTTATTATTTATTTATTATTTATTTATTATTTATTTATTATTTATTTATTATTTATTTATTATTTATTTATTATTTATTTATTATTTATTTATTATTTATTTATTATTTATTTATTATTTATTTATTATTTATTTATTATTTATTTATTATTTATTTATTATTTATTTATTATTTATTTATTATTTATTTATTATTTATTTATTATTTATTTATTATTTATTTATTATTTATTTATTATTTATTTATTATTTATTTATTATTTATTTATTATTTATTTATTATTTATTTATTATTTATTTATTATTTATTTATTATTTATTTATTATTTATTATTATTATTTATTTATTATTTATTTATTATTTATTTATTATTTATTTATTATTTATTTATTATTTATTTATTATTTATTTATTATTTATTTATTATTTATTTATTATTTATTTATTATTTATTTATTATTTATTTATTATTTATTTATTATTTATTTATTATTTATTTATTATTTATTTATTATTTATTTATTATTTATTTATTATTTATTTATTATTTATTTATTATTTATTTATTATTTATTTATTATTTATTTATTATTTATTTATTATTTATTTATTATTTATTTATTATTTATTTATTATTTATTTATTATTTATTTATTATTTATTTATTATTTATTTATTATTTATTTATTATTTATTTATTATTTATTTATTATTTATTTATTATTTATTTATTATTTATTTATTATTTATTTATTATTTATTTATTATTTATTTATTATTTATTTATTATTTATTTATTATTTATTTATTATTTATTTATTATTTATTTATTATTTATTTATTATTTATTTATTATTTATTTATTATTTATTTATTATTTATTTATTATTTATTTATTATTTATTTATTATTTATTTATTATTTATTTATTATTTATTTATTATTTATTTATTATTTATTTATTATTTATTTATTATTTATTTATTATTTATTTATTATTTATTTATTATTTATTTATTATTTATTTATTATTTATTTATTATTTATTTATTATTTATTTATTATTTATTTATTATTTATTTATTATTTATTTATTATTTATTTATTATTTATTTATTATTTATTTATTATTTATTTATTATTTATTTATTATTTATTTATTATTTATTTATTATTTATTTATTATTTATTTATTATTTATTTATTATTTATTTATTATTTATTTATTATTTATTTATTATTTATTTATTATTTATTTATTATTTATTTATTATTTATTTATTATTTATTTATTATTTATTTATTATTTATTTATTATTTATTTATTATTTATTTATTATTTATTTATTATTTATTTATTATTTATTTATTATTTATTTATTATTTATTTATTATTTATTTATTATTTATTTATTATTTATTTATTATTTATTTATTATTTATTTATTATTTATTTATTATTTATTTATTATTTATTTATTATTTATTTATTATTTATTTATTATTTATTTATTATTTATTTATTATTTATTTATTATTTATTTATTATTTATTTATTATTTATTTATTATTTATTTATTATTTATTTATTATTTATTTATTATTTATTTATTATTTATTTATTATTTATTTATTATTTATTTATTATTTATTTATTATTTATTTATTATTTATTTATTATTTATTTATTATTTATTTATTATTTATTTATTATTTATTTATTATTTATTTATTATTTATTTATTATTTATTTATTATTTATTTATTATTTATTTATTATTTATTTATTATTTATTTATTATTTATTTATTATTTATTTATTATTTATTTATTATTTATTTATTATTTATTTATTATTTATTTATTATTTATTTATTATTTATTTATTATTTATTTATTATTTATTTATTATTTATTTATTATTTATTTATTATTTATTTATTATTTATTTATTATTTATTTATTATTTATTTATTATTTATTTATTATTTATTTATTATTTATTTATTATTTATTTATTATTTATTTATTATTTATTTATTATTTATTTATTATTTATTTATTATTTATTTATTATTTATTTATTATTTATTTATTATTTATTTATTATTTATTTATTATTTATTTATTATTTATTTATTATTTATTTATTATTTATTTATTATTTATTTATTATTTATTTATTATTTATTTATTATTTATTTATTATTTATTTATTATTTATTTATTATTTATTTATTATTTATTTATTATTTATTTATTATTTATTTATTATTTATTTATTATTTATTTATTATTTATTTATTATTTATTTATTATTTATTTATTATTTATTTATTATTTATTTATTATTTATTTATTATTTATTTATTATTTATTTATTATTTATTTATTATTTATTTATTATTTATTTATTATTTATTTATTATTTATTTATTATTTATTTATTATTTATTTATTATTTATTTATTATTTATTTATTATTTATTTATTATTTATTTATTATTTATTTATTATTTATTTATTATTTATTTATTATTTATTTATTATTTATTTATTATTTATTTATTATTTATTTATTATTTATTTATTATTTATTTATTATTTATTTATTATTTATTTATTATTTATTTATTATTTATTTATTATTTATTTATTATTTATTTATTATTTATTTATTATTTATTTATTATTTATTTATTATTTATTTATTATTTATTTATTATTTATTTATTATTTATTTATTATTTATTTATTATTTATTTATTATTTATTTATTATTTATTTATTATTTATTTATTATTTATTTATTATTTATTTATTATTTATTTATTATTTATTTATTATTTATTTATTATTTATTTATTATTTATTTATTATTTATTTATTATTTATTTATTATTTATTTATTATTTATTTATTATTTATTTATTATTTATTTATTATTTATTTATTATTTATTTATTATTTATTTATTATTTATTTATTATTTATTTATTATTTATTTATTATTTATTTATTATTTATTTATTATTTATTTATTATTTATTTATTATTTATTTATTATTTATTTATTATTTATTTATTATTTATTTATTATTTATTTATTATTTATTTATTATTTATTTATTATTTATTTATTATTTATTTATTATTTATTTATTATTTATTTATTATTTATTTATTATTTATTTATTATTTATTTATTATTTATTTATTATTTATTTATTATTTATTTATTATTTATTTATTATTTATTTATTATTTATTTATTATTTATTTATTATTTATTTATTATTTATTTATTATTTATTTATTATTTATTTATTTATTTATTTATTATTTATTTATTATTTATTTATTATTTATTTATTATTTATTTATTATTTATTTATTATTTATTTATTATTTATTTATTATTTATTTATTATTTATTTATTATTTATTTATTATTTATTTATTATTTATTTATTATTTATTTATTATTTATTTATTATTTATTTATTATTTATTTATTATTTATTTATTATTTATTTATTATTTATTTATTA
>CAXIES010000389.1:0-40739 GCA_964023965.1 Melinopterus prodromus
GTTGGGTTCGTATTTTTTACCCGGACTTTTAGTTGGGTTCGTAATTTTACCCGGAGTTTTAGTTGGGTTCGTAATTTTACCCGGAGTTTTAGTTGGGTTCGTAATTTTACCCGGAGTTTTAGTTGGGTTCGTAATTTTACCCGGAGTTTTAGTTGAGTTGGTAATTTTACCCGGAGTTTTAGTTGGGTTCGTAATTTTACCCGGACTTTTTATTTGGGTTCGTAATTTTACCCGGACTTTTTAGTTGGGTTCGTAATTTTACCCGGAGTTTTAGTTGGGTTCGTAATTTTACCCGGAGTTTTACTTGGGTTCGTATTTTTACCCGGACTTTTTAGTTGGGTAAGTATTTTTACCCGGAGTTTTAGTTGGGTTCGTATTTTTACCCGGAGTTTTAGTTGGGTTCGTAATTTTACCCGGAGTTTTAGTTGGGTTCGTAATTTTACCCGGAGTTTTACTTGGGTTCGTAATTTTACCCTGAGTTTTACTTGGGTTCGTAATTTTACCCGGAGTTTTAGTTGGGTTCGTAATTTTACCCGGAGTTTTAGTTGGGTTCGTAATTTTACCCGGACTTTTTAGTTGGGTTCGTATTTTTTACCCGGACTTTTAGTTGGGTTCGTAATTTTACCCGGAGTTTTAGTTGGGTTCGTAATTTTACCCGGACTTTTTAGTTGGGTTCGAATTTTTTACCCGGACTTTTAGTTGGGTTCATAATTTTACCCGGAGTTTTAATTGGGTTCGTAATTTTACCCGGAGTCTTAAGTTAGGTTCGTAATTTTTATCCGGACTTTTTAGTTGGGTTCGTATTTTTTACCCGGAGTTTTAGTTGGGTTCGTAATTTTACCCGCAGTTTTAGTTGGGTTCGTATTTTTTACCCGGACTTTTTAGTTGGGTTCGTAATTTTAGCCGGAGTTTTAGTTGGGTTCGTATTTTTTACCCGGACTTTTAGTTGGGTTCGTAATTTTACCCGGAGTTTTAGTTGGGTTCGTAATTTTACCCGGAGTTTTAGTTGAGTTCGTAATTTTACCCGGAGTTTTAGTTGGGTTCGTAATTTTACCCGGACTTTTTATTTGGGTTCGTAATTTTACCCGGACTTTTTAGTTGGGTTCGTAATTTTACCCGGAGTTTTAGTTGGGTTCGTAATTTTACCCGGAGTTTTACTTGGGTTCGTAATTTTACCCGGACTTTTTAGTTGGGTTCGTATTTTTTACCCGGACTTTTAGTTGGGTTCGTAATTTTACCCGGAGTTTTAGTTGGGTTCGTAATTTTACCCGGAGTTTTAGTTGGGTTCGTAATTTTACCCGGAGTTTTAGTTGGGTTCGTAATTTTACCCGGAGTTTTAGTTGAGTTGGTAATTTTACCCGGAGTTTTAGTTGGGTTCGTAATTTTACCCGGACTTTTTATTTGGGTTCGTAATTTTACCCGGACTTTTTAGTTGGGTTCGTAATTTTACCCGGAGTTTTAGTTGGGTTCGTAATTTTACCCGGAGTTTTACTTGGGTTCGTATTTTTACCCGGACTTTTTAGTTGGGTAAGTATTTTTACCCGGAGTTTTAGTTGGGTTCGTATTTTTACCCGGAGTTTTAGTTGGGTTCGTAATTTTACCCGGAGTTTTAGTTGGGTTCGTAATTTTACCCGGAGTTTTACTTGGGTTCGTAATTTTACCCTGAGTTTTACTTGGTTTCGTAATTTTACCCGGAGTTTTAGTTGGGTTCGTAATTTTACCCGGAGTTTTAGTTGGGTTCGTAATTTTACCCGGACTTTTTAGTTGGGTTCGTATTTTTTACCCGGACTTTTAGTTGGGTTCGTAATTTTACCCGGAGTTTTAGTTGGGTTCGTAATTTTACCAGGACTTTTTAGTTGGGTTCGTAATTTTACCCGGACTTTTTAGTTGGGTTCGTAATTTTACCCGGACTTTTTAGTTGGGTTCGTAATTTTACCCGGAGTTTTAGTTGGGTTCGTAATTTTACCCGGACTTTTTAGTTGGGTTCGAATTTTTTACCCGGACTTTTAGTTGGGTTCATAATTTTACCCGGAGTTTTAATTGGGTTCGTAATTTTACCCGGAGTCTTAAGTTAGGTTCGTATTTTTTATCCGGACTTTTTAGTTGGGTTCGTATTTTTTACCCGGAGTTTTAGTTGGGTTCGTAATTTTACCCGCAGTTTTAGTTGGGTTCGTATTTTTTACCCGGACTTTTTAGTTGGGTTAGTATTTTTACCCGGAGTTTTAGTTGGGTTCGTATTTTTACCCGGAGTTTTAGTTGGGTTCGTATTTTTACCCGGAGTTTTAGTTGGGTTCGTAATTTCAGCCGGAGTTTTAGTTGGGTTCGTATTTTTTACCCGGACTTTTTAGTTGGGTTCGTAATTTTACCCGGAGTTTTAGTTGGGTTCGTAATTTTACCCGGAGTTTTAATTGGGTTCGTAATTTTACCCGGAGTTTTAGTTGGGTTCGTAATTTTACCCGGACTTTTTAGTTGGGTTCGTATTTTTTACACGGACTTTTAGTTGGGTTCGTAATTTTACCCGGAGTTTTAGTTGGGTTCGTAATTTTACCCGGAGTTTTAGTTGAGTTGGTAATTTTACCCGGAGTTTTAGTTGGGTTCGTAATTTTACCCGGACTTTTTATTTGGGTTCGTAATTTTACCCGGACTTTTTAGTTGGGTTCGTAATTTTACCCGGAGTTTTAGTTGGGTTCGTAATTTTACCCGGAGTTTTACTTGGGTTCGTAATTTTACCCGAACTTTTTAGTTGGGTTCGTATTTTTTACCCGGACTTTTAGTTGGGTTCGTAATTTTACCCGGAGTTTTAGTTGGGTTCGTAATTTTACCCGGAGTTTTAGTTGGGTTCGTAATTTTACCCGGAGTTTTACTTGGGTTCGTAATTTTACCCGGAGTTTTACTTGGGTTCGTAATTTTACCTGGAGTTTTAGTTGGGTTCGTAATTTTACCCGGAGTTTTAGTTGGGTTCGTAATTTTACCCGGACTTTTTAGTTGGGTTCGTATTTTTTACCCGGACTTTTAGTTGGGTTCGTAATTTTACCCGGAGTTTTAGTTGGGTTCGTAATTTTACCAGGACTTTTAGTTGGGTTCGTAATTTTACCCGGACTTTTTAGTTGGGTTCGTATTTTTTACCCGGACTTTTAGTTGGGTTCGTAATTTTACCCGGAGTTTTAGTTGGGTTCGTAATTTTACCCGGTGTTTTAGTTGGGTTCGTAATTTTACCCGGAGTTTTAGTTGGGTTCGTAATTTTACCCGGACTTTTTAGTTGGGTTCGTATTTTTTACCCGGACTTTTAGTTGGGTTCGTAATTTTACCCGGAGTTTTAGTTGGGTTCGTAATTTTACCCGGAGTTTTAGTTGAGTTCGTAATTTTACCCGGAGTTTTAGTTGGGTTCGTAATTTTACCCGGACTTTTTATTTGGGTTCGTAATTTTACCCGGACTTTTTAGTTGGGTTCGTAATTTTACCCGGAGTTTTAGTTGGGTTCGTAATTTTACCCGGAGTTTTACTTGGGTTCGTAATTTTACCCGGACTTTTTAGTTGGGTTCGTATTTTTTACCCGGACTTTTAGTTGGGTTCGTAATTTTACCCGGAGTTTTAGTTGGGTTCGTAATTTTACCCGGAGTTTTAGTTGGGTTCGTAATTTTACCCGGAGTTTTAGTTGGGTTCGTAATTTTACCCGGAGTTTTAGTTGAGTTGGTAATTTTACCCGGAGTTTTAGTTGGGTTCGTAATTTTACCCGGACTTTTTATTTGGGTTCGTAATTTTACCCGGACTTTTTAGTTGGGTTCGTAATTTTACCCGGAGTTTTAGTTGGGTTCGTAATTTTACCCGGAGTTTTACTTGGGTTCGTATTTTTACCCGGACTTTTTAGTTGGGTAAGTATTTTTACCCGGAGTTTTAGTTGGGTTCGTATTTTTACCCGGAGTTTTAGTTGGGTTCGTAATTTTACCCCGAGTTTTAGTTGGCTTCGTAATTTTACCCGGAGTTTTACTTGGGTTCGTAATTTTACCCTGAGTTTTACTTGGGTTCGTAATTTTACCCGGAGTTTTAGTTGGGTTCGTAATTTTACCCGGAGTTTTAGTTGGGTTCGTAATTTTACCCGGACTTTTTAGTTGGGTTCGTATTTTTTACCCGGACTTTTAGTTGGGTTCGTAATTTTACCCGGAGTTTTAGTTGGGTTCGTAATTTTACCAGGACTTTTTAGTTGGGTTCGTAATTTTACCCGGACTTTTTAGTTTGGTTCGTAATTTTACCCGGACTTTTTAGTTGGGTTCGTAATTTTACCCGGAGTTTTAGTTGGGTTCGTAATTTTACCCGGACTTTTTAGTTGGGTTCGAATTTTTTACCCGGACTTTTAGTTGGGTTCATAATTTTACCCGGAGTTTTAATTGGGTTCGTAATTTTACCCGGAGTCTTAAGTTAGGTTCGTATTTTTTATCCGGACTTTTTAGTTGGGTTCGTATTTTTTACCCGGAGTTTTAGTTGGGTTCGTAATTTTACCCGCAGTTTTAGTTGGGTTCGTATTTTTTACCCGGACTTTTTAGTTGGGTTAGTATTTTTACCCGGAGTTTTAGTTGGGTTCGTATTTTTACCCGGAGTTTTAGTTGGGTTCGTATTTTTACCCGGAGTTTTAGTTGGGTTCGTAATTTTAGCCGGAGTTTTAGTTGGGTTCGTATTTTTTACCCGGACTTTTAGTTGGGTTCGTAATTTTACCCGGAGTTTTAGTTGGGTTCGTAATTTTACCCGGAGTTTTAGTTGAGTTCGTAATTTTACCCGGAGTTTTAGTTGGGTTCGTAATTTTACCCGGACTTTTTATTTGGGTTCGTAATTTTACCCGGACTTTTTAGTTGGGTTCGTAATTTTACCCGGAGTTTTAGTTGGGTTCGTAATTTTACCCGGAGTTTTACTTGGGTTCGTAATTTTACCCGGACTTTTTAGTTGGGTTCGTATTTTTTACCCGGACTTTTAGTTGGGTTCGTAATTTTACCCGGAGTTTTAGTTGGGTTCGTAATTTTACCCGGAGTTTTAGTTGGGTTCGTAATTTTACCCGGAGTTTTAGTTGGGTTCGTAATTTTACCCGGAGTTTTAGTTGAGTTGGTAATTTTACCCGGAGTTTTAGTTGGGTTCGTAATTTTACCCTGACTTTTTATTTGGGTTCGTAATTTTACCCGGACTTTTTAGTTGGGTTCGTAATTTTACCCGGAGTTTTAGTTGGGTTCGTAATTTTACCCGGAGTTTTACTTGGGTTCGTATTTTTACCCGGACTTTTTAGTTGGGTAAGTATTTTTACCCGGAGTTTTAGTTGGGTTCGTATTTTTACCCGGAGTTTTAGTTGGGTTCGTAATTTTACCCGGAGTTTTAGTTGGGTTCGTAATTTTACCCGGAGTTTTACTTGGGTTCGTAATTTTACCCTGAGTTTTACTTGGGTTCGTAATTTTACCCGGAGTTTTAGTTGGGTTCGTAATTTTAACCGGAGTTTTAGTTGGGTTCGTAATTTTACCCGGACTTTTTAGTTGGGTTCGTAATTTTACCCGGAGTTTTAATTGGGTTCGTAATTTTACCCGGAGTTTTACTTGGGTTCGTATTTTTACCCGGACTTTTTAGTTGGGTAAGTATTTTTACCCGGAGTTTTAGTTGGGTTCGTATTTTTACCCGGACTTTTAGTTGGGTTCGTAATTTTACCCGGAGTTTTAGTTGGGTTCGTAATTTTACCAGGACTTTTTAGTTGGGTTCGTAATTTTACCCGGACTTTTTAGTTGGGTTCGTAATTTTACCCGGACTTTTTAGTTGGGTTCGTAATTTTACCCGGAGTTTTAGTTGGGTTCGTAATCTTACCCGGACTTTTTAGTTGGGTTCGAATTTTTTACCCGGACTTTTAGTTGGGTTCATAATTTTACCCGGAGTTTTAATTGGGTTCGTAATTTTACCCGGAGTCTTAAGTTAGGTTCGTATTTTTTATCCGGACTTTTTAGTTGGGTTCGTATTTTTTACCCGGAGTTTTAGTTGGGTTCGTAATTTTACCCGCAGTTTTAGTTGGGTTCGTATTTTTTACCCGGACTTTTTAGTTGGGTTAGTATTTTTACCCGGAGTTTTAGTTGGGTTCGTATTTTTACCCGGAGTTTTAGTTGGGTTCGTATTTTTACCCGGAGTTTTAGTTGGGTTCGTAATTTTAGCCGGAGTTTTAGTTGGGTTCGTATTTTTTACCCGGACTTTTTAGTTGGGTTCGTAATTTTACCCGGAGTTTTAGTTGGGTTCGTAATTTTACCCGGAGTTTTAGTTGGGTTCGTAATTTTACCCGGAGTTTTAGTTGGGTTCGTAATTTTACCCGGACTTTTTAGTTGGGTTCGTATTTTTTACACGGACTTTTAGTTGGGTTCGTAATTTTACCCGGAGTTTTAGTTGGGTTCGTAATTTTACCCGGAGTTTTAGTTGAGTTGGTAATTTTACCCGGAGTTTTAGTTGGGTTCGTAATTTTACCCGGACTTTTTATTTGGGTTCGTAATTTTACCCGGACTTTTTAGTTGGGTTCGTAATTTTACCCGGAGTTTTAGTTGGGTTCGTAATTTTACCCGGAGTTTTACTTGGGTTCGTAATTTTACCCGAACTTTTTAGTTTGGTTCGTATTTTTTACCCGGACTTTTAGTTGGGTTCGTAATTTTACCCGGAGTTTTAGTTGGGTTCGTAATTTTACCCGGAGTTTTAGTTGGGTTCGTAATTTTACCCGGAGTTTTACTTGGGTTCGTAATTTTACCCGGAGTTTTACTTGGGTTCGTAATCTTACCTGGAGTTTTAGTTGGGTTCGTAATTTTACCAGGAGTTTTAGTTGGGTTCTTAATTTTACCCGGACTTTTTAGTTGGGTACGTAATTTTACCCGGACTTTTTAGTTGGGTTCGTAATTTTACCCGGAGTTTTAGTTGGGTTCGTAATTTTACCCGGACTTTTTAGTTGGGTTCGAATTTTTTACCCGGACTTTTAGTTGGGTTCATAATTTTACCCGGAGTTTTAGTTGGGTTCGTAATTTTACCCGGACTTTTTAGTTGGGTTCGTATTTTTTACCCGGACTTTTAGTTGGGTTCGTAATTTTACCCGGAGTTTTAGTTGGGTTCGTAATTTTACCCGGAGTTTTAGTTGGGTTCGTAATTTTACCCGGAGTCTTGAGTTACCCGGACTTTTTAGTTGGGTTCGTATCTTTACCCGGACTTTTAGTTGGGTTCGTAATTTTACCCGGAGTTTTAGTTGGGTTCGTAATTTTACCCGGAGTTTTAGTTGGGTTCGTAATTTTACCCGGAGTTTTACTTGGGTTCGTAATTTTACCCGGAGTTTTACTTGGGTTCGTAGTTTTACCCGGAGTTTTAGTTGGGTTCGTAATTTTACCCGGAGTTTTAGTTGGGTTCGTAATTTTACCCGGAGTTTTAGTTGGGTTCGCATTTTTTACCCGGAATTTTTAGTTGGGTTAGTATTTTTACCCGGAGTTTTAGTAGGGTTCGTATTTTTACCCGGAGTTTTAGTTGGGTTCGTAATTTTACCCGGAGTTTTAGTAGGGTTCGTATTTTTACCCGGAGTTTTAGTTGGGTTCGTAATTTTACCCGGAGTTTTAGTTGTGTTCGTATTTTTAACCCGGACTTTTTAGTTGGGTTAGTATTTTTACCCGGAGTTTTAGTTGGGTTCGTATTTTTACCCGGAGTTTTAGTTGGGTTCGTAATTTTATCCGGAGTTTTAGGTGGGTTCGTATTTTTTACCCGGACTTTTTAGTTGGATTAGTATTTTTGCCCCGAGTTTTAGTTGGGTTCGTATTTTTTACCCGGAGTTTTAGTTGGGTTCGTAATTTTACCCGGAGTTTTAGTTGGGTTCGTAATTTTACCCGGAGTCTTAAGTTAGGTTCGTATTTTTTATCCGGACTTTTTAGTTGGGTTCGTATTTTTTACCCGGAGTTTTAGTTGGGTTCGTAATTTTACCCGTAGTTTTAGTTGGGTTCGTATTTTTTACCCGGACTTTTTAGTTGGGTTAGTATTTTTACCCGGAGTTTTAGTTGGGTTCGTATTTTTACCCGGAGTTTTAGTTGGGTTCGTATTTTTACCCGGAGTTTTAGTTGGGTTCGTAATTTTAGCCGGAGTTTTAGTTGGGTTCGTAATTTTACCCGGAGTCTTGAGTTACCCGGACTTTTTAGTTGGGTTCGTATCTTTACCCGGACTTTTAGTTGGGTTCGTAATTTTACCCGGAGTTTTAGTTGGGTTCGTAATTTTACCCGGAGTTTTAGTTGGGTTCGTAATTTTACCCGGAGTTTTACTTGGGTTCGTAATTTTACCCGGAGTTTTACTTGGGTTCGTAATTTTACCCGGTGTTTTAGTTGGGTTCGTAATTTTACCCGGAGTTTTAGTTGGGTTCGTAATTTTACCCGGACTTTTTAGTTGGGTTCGTATTTTTTACCCGGACTTTTAGTTGGGTTCGTAATTTTACCCGGAGTTTTAGTTGGGTTCGTAATTTTACCCGGAGTTTTAGTTGGGTTCGTAATTTTACCCGGAGTTTTAGTTGGGTTCGCATTTTTTACCCGGAATTTTTAGTTGGGTTAGTATTTTTACCCGGAGTTTTAGTAGGGTTCGTAATTTTACCCGGAGTTTTAGTAGGGTTCGTATTTTTACCCGGAGTTTTAGTTGGGTTAGTATTTTTACCCGGAGTTTTAGTTGGCTTCGTATTTTTACCCGGAGTTTTAGTTGGGTTCGTAATTTTATCCGGAGTTTTAGTTGGGTTCGTATTTTTTACCCGGACTTTTTAGTTGGGTTAGTATTTTTGCCCGGAGTTTTAGTTGGGTTCGTATTTTTTACCCGGAGTTTTAGTTGGGTTCGTAATTTTACCCGGAGTTTTAGTTGGCTTCGTAATTTTACCCGGAGTCTTAAGTTAGGTTCGTATTTTTTACCCGGACTTTTTAGTTGGGTTAGTATTTGTACCCGGAGTTTTAGTTGGGTTCGTATTTTTACCCGGAGTTTTAGTTGGGTTCGTATTTTTACCCGGAGTTTTAGTTGGGTTCGTAATTTTACCCGGACTTTTTAGTTGGGTTCGTATTTTTTACCCGGACTTTTAGTTGGGTTCGTAATTTTACCCGGAGTTTTAGTTGGGTTCGTAATTTTACCCGGAGTTTTAGTTGAGTTGGTAATTTTACCCGGAGTTTTAGTTGGGTTCGTAATTTTACCCGGAGTTTTAGTTGGGTTCGTAATTTTACCCGGAGTTTTAGTTGGGTTCGTAATTTTACCCGGAGTTTTACTTGGGTTCGTAATTTTACCCGAACTTTTTAGTTGGGTTCGTATTTTTTACCCGGACTTTTAGTTGGGTTCGTAATTTTACCCGGAGTTTTAGTTGGGTTCGTAATTTTACCCGGAGTTTTAGTTGGGTTCGTAATTTTACCCGGAGTTTTACTTGGGTTCGTAATTTTACCCGGAGTTTTACTTGGGTTCGTAATTTTACCCGGAGTTTTAGTTGGGTTCGTAATTTTACCCGGAGTTTTAGTTGGGTTCGTAATTTTACCCGGACTTTTAGTTGGGTTCGTAATTTTACCCGGAGTTTTAGTTGGGTTCGTATTTTTTACCCGGACTTTTAGTTGGGTTCGTAATTTTACCCGGAGTTTTAGTTGGGTTCGTAATTTTACCCGGAGTTTTAGTTGGGTTAGTATTTTTACCCGGAGTTTTAGTTGGCTTCGTATTTTTACCCGGAGTTTTAGTTGGGTTCGTAATTTTATCCGGAGTTTTAGTTGGGTTCGTATTTTTTACCCGGACTTTTTAGTTGGGTTAGTATTTTTGCCCGGAGTTTTAGTTGGGTTCGTATTTTTTACCCGGAGTTTTAGTTGGGTTCGTAATTTTACCCGGAGTTTTTGTTGGCTTCGTAATTTTACCCGGAGTCTTAAGTTAGGTTCGTATTTTTTATCCGGACTTTTTAGTTGGGTTCGTATTTTTTACCCGGAGTTTTAGTTGGGTTCGTAATTTTACCCGGAGTTTTAGTTGGGTTCGTATTTTTTACCCGGACTTTTTAGTTGGGTTAGTATTTGTACCCGGAGTTTTAGTTGGGTTCGTATTTTTACCCGGAGTTTTAGTTGGGTTCGTATTTTTACCCGGAGTTTTAGTTGGGTTCGTAATTTTACCCGGACTTTTTAGTTGGGTTCGTATTTTTTACCCGGACTTTTAGTTGGGTTCGTAATTTTACCCGGAGTTTTAGTTGGGTTCGTAATTTTACCCGGAGTTTTAGTTGAGTTGGTAATTTTACCCGCAGTTTTAGTTGGGTTCGTAATTTTACCCGGAGTTTTAGTTGGGTTCGTAATTTTACCCGGAGTTTTAGTTGGGTTCGTAATTTTACCCGGAGTTTTACTTGGGTTCGTAATTTTACCCGAACTTTTTAGTTGGGTTCGTATTTTTTACCCGGACTTTTAGTTGGGTTCGTAATTTTACCCGGAGTTTTAGTTGGGTTCGTAATTTTACCCGGAGTTTTAGTTGGGTTCGTAATTTTACCCGGAGTTTTACTTGGGTTCGTAATTTTACCCGGAGTTTTACTTGGGTTCGTAATTTTACCCGGAGTTTTAGTTGGGTTCGTAATTTTACCCGGAGTTTTAGTTGGGTTCGTAATTTTACCCGGACTTTTAGTTGGGTTCGTAATTTTACCCGGAGTTTTAGTTGGGTTCGTATTTTTTACCCGGACTTTTAGTTGGGTTCGTAATTTTACCCGGAGTTTTAGTTGGGTTCGTAATTTTACCCGGAGTTTTAGTTGGGTTCGTAATTTTACCCGGAGTTTTAGTTGGGTTCGCATTTTTTACCCGGAATTTTTAGTTGGGTTAGTATTTTTACCCGGAGTTTTAGTAGGGTTCGTAATTTTACCCGGAGTTTTAGTAGGGTTCGTATTTTTACCCGGAGTTTTAGTTGGGTTAGTATTTTTACCCGGAGTTTTAGTTGGCTTCGTATTTTTACCCGGAGTTTTAGTTGGGTTCGTAATTTTATCCGGAGTTTTAGTTGGGTTCGTATTTTTTACCCGGACTTTTTAGTTGGGTTAGTATTTTTGCCCGGAGTTTTAGTTGGGTTCGTATTTTTTACCCGGAGTTTTAGTTGGGTTCGTAATTTTACCCGGAGTTTTAGTTGGCTTCGTAATTTTACCCGGAGTCTTAAGTTAGGTTCGTATTTTTTATCCGGACTTTTTAGTTGGGTTCATATTTTTTACCCGGAGTTTTAGTTGGGTTCGTAATTTTACCCGGAGTTTTAGTTGGGTTCGTATTTTTTACCCGGACTTTTTAGTTGGGTTAGTATTTGTACCCGGAGTTTTAGTTGGGTTCGTATTTTTACCCGGAGTTTTAGTTGGGTTCGTATTTTTACCCGGAGTTTTAGTTGGGTTCGTAATTTTACCCGGACTTTTTAGTTGGGTTCGTATTTTTTACCCGGACTTTTAGTTGGGTTCGTAATTTTACCCGGAGTTTTAGTTGGGTTCGTAATTTTACCCGGAGTTTTAGTTGAGTTGGTAATTTTACCCGGAGTTTTAGTTGGGTTCGTAATTTTACCCGGAGTTTTAGTTGGGTTCGTAATTTTACCCGGAGTTTTAGTTGGGTTCGTAATTTTACCCGGAGTTTTACTTGGGTTCGTAATTTTACCCGAACTTTTTAGTTGGGTTCGTATTTTTTACCCGGACTTTTAGTTGGGTTCGTAATTTTACCCGGAGTTTTAGTTGGGTTCGTAATTTTTACCCGGAGTGTTTAGTTGGGTTCGTAATTTTACCCGGAGTTTTACTTGGGTTCGTAATTTTACCCGGAGTTTTACTTGGGTTCGTAATTTTACCCGGAGTTTTAGTTGGGTTCGTAATTTTACCCGGAGTTTTAGTTGGGTTCGTAATTTTACCCGGACTTTTTAGTTGGGTTCGTATTTTTTACACGGACTTTTAGTTGGGTTCGTAATTTTACCCGGAGTTTTAGTTGGGTTCGTAATTTTACCCGGACTTTTTAGTTGGGTTCGTAATTTTACCCGGACTTTTTAATTGGGTTCGTAATTTTACGTAATTTTACCCGGACTTTTTAGTTGGGTTCGTAATTTTACCCGGAGTTTTAGTTGGGTTCGTAATTTTACCCGGACTTTTTAGTTGGGTTCGTAATTTTACCCGGAGTTTTAGTAGGGTTCGTATTTTTACCCGGAGTTTTAGTTGGGTTCGTAATTTTAGCCGGAGTTTTAGTTGGGTTCGTATTTTTTACCCGGACTTTTTAGTTGGGTTCGTAATTTTACCCGGAGTTTTAGTTGGGTTCGTAATTTTACCCGGAGTTCTAGTTGGGTTCGTAATTTTACCCGGACTTTTTAGTTGGGTTCGTATTTTTTACCCGGACTTTTAGTTGGGTTCGTAATTTTACCCGGAGTTTTAGTTGGGTTCATAATTTTACCCGGAGTTTTAGTTGAGTTGGTAATTTTACCCGGAGTTTTAGTTGGGTTCGTAATTTTACCCGGACTTTTTATTTGGGTTCGTAGTTTTACCCGGACTTTTTAGTTGGGTTCGTAATTTTACCCGGAGTTTTAGTTGGGTTCGTAATTTTACCCGGACTTTTTAGTTGGGTTCGTATTTTTTACCCGGACTTTTAGTTGGGTTCGTAATTTTACCCGGAGTTTTAGTTGGGTTCGTAATTTTACCCGGAGTTTTAGTTGAGTTGGTAATTTTACCCGGAGTTTTAGTTGGGTTCGTTATTTTACCCGGACTTTTTATTTGGGTTCGTAATTTTACCCGGACTTTTTAGTTGGGTTCGTAATTTTACCCGGAGTTTTAGTTGAGTTCGTAATTTTACCCGGAGTTTTACTTGGGTTCGTAATTTTACCCGAACTTTTTAGTTGGCTTCGCATTTTTTACCCGGACTTTTAGTTGGGTTCGTAATTTTACCCGGAGTTTTAGTTGGGTTCGTAATTTTACCCGGAGTTTTAGTTGGGTTCGTAATTTTACCCGGAGTTTTACTTGGGTTCGTAATTTTACCCGGAGTTTTACTTGGGTTCGTAATTTTACCCGGAGTTTTAGTTGGGTTCGTAATTTTACCCGGAGTTTTAGTTGGGTTCGTAATTTTACCCGGACTTTTTAGTTGGGTTCGTATTTTTTACCCGGACTTTTAGTTGGGTTCGTAATTTTACCCGGAGTTTTAGTTGGGTTCGTAATTTTACCCGGAGGTTTAGTTGAGTTCGTAATTTTACCCGGAGTTTTAGTTGGGTTCGTAATTTTATCCGGACTTTTTAGTTGGGTTCGTAATTTTACCCGGAGTTTTAGTTGGGTTCGTAATTTTACCCGGACTTTTTAGTTGGGTTCGAATTTTTTACCCGGACTTTTAGTTGGGTTCATAATTTTACCCGGAGCTTTAGTTGGGTTCGTAATTTTACCTGGACTTTTTAGTTGGGTTCGTATTTTTTACCCGGACTTTTGGTTGGGTTCGTAATTTTACCCGGAGTTTTAGTTGGGTTCGTAATTTTACCCGGAGTCTTGAGTTACCCGGACTTTTTAGTTGGGTTCGTATTTTTACCCGGACTTTTAGTTGGGTTCGTAATTTTACCCGGAGTTTTAGTTGGGTTCGTAATTTTACCCGGAGTTTTAGTTGGGTCCGTAATTTTACCCGGAGTTTTAGTTGAGTTGGTAATTTTACCCGGAGTTTTAGTTGGGTTCGTAATTTTACCCGGAGTTTTAGTTGGGTTCGTAATTTTACCCGGAGTTTTAGTTGGGTTCGTAATTTTACCCGGAGTTTTACTTGGGTTCGTAATTTTACCCGAACTTTTTAGTTGGGTTCGTATTTTTTACCCGGACTTTTAGTTGGGTTCGTAATTTTACCCGGAGTTTTAGTTGGGTTCGTAATTTTACCCGGAGTTTTAGTTGGGTTCGTAATTTTACCCGGAGTTTTACTTGGGTTCGTAATTTTACCCGGAGTTTTACTTGGGTTCGTAATTTTACCCGGAGTTTTAGTTGGGTTCGTAATTTTACCCGGAGTTTTAGTTGGGTTCGTAATTTTACCCGGACTTTTTAGTTGGGTTCGTATTTTTTACACGGACTTTTGGTTGGGTTCGTAATTTTACCCGGAGTTTTAGTTGGGTTCGTAATTTTACCCGGACTTTTTAGTTGGGTTCGTAATTTTACCCGGACTTTTTAATTGGGTTCGTAATTTTACCCGGACTTTTTAGTTGGGTTCGTAATTGTACCCGGAGTTTTAGTTGGGTTCGTAATTTTACCCGGACTTTTTAGTTGGGTTCGTAATTTTACCCGGAGTTTTAGTAGGGTTCGTATTTTTACCCGGAGTTTTAGTTGGGTTCGTAATTTTAGCCGGAGCTTTAGTTGGGTTCGTATTTTTTACCCGGACTTTTTAGTTGGGTTCGTAATTTTACCCGGAGTTTTAGTTGGGTTCGTAATTTTACCCGGAGTTTTAGTTGGGTTCGTAATTTTACCCGGAGTTTTAGTTGGGTTCGTAATTTTACCCGGACTTTTTAGTTGGGTTCGTATTTTTTACCCGGACTTTTAGTTGGGATCGTAATTTTACCCGGAGTTTTAGTTGGGTTCGTAATTTTACCCGGAGTTTTAGTTGAGTTGGTAATTTTACCCGGAGTTTTAGTTGGGTTCGTAATTTTACCCGGACTTTTTATTTGGGTTCGTAGTTTTACCCGGACTTTTTAGTTGGGTTCGTAATTTTACCCGGAGTTTTAGTTGGGTTCGTAATTTTACCCGGACTTTTTAGTTGGGTTCGTATTTTTTACCCGGACTTTTAGTTGGGTTCGTAATTTTACCCGGAGTTTTAGTTGGGTTCGTAATTTTACCCGGAGTTTTAGTTGAGTTGGTAATTTTACCCGGAGTTTTAGTTGGGTTCGTTAATTTTACCCGGACTTTTTATTTGGGTTCGTAATTTTACCCGGACTTTTTAGTTGGGTTCGTAATTTTACCCGGAGTTTTAGTTGAGTTCGTAATTTTACCCGGAGTTTTACTTGGGTTCGTAATTTTACCCGAACTTTTTAGTTGGGTTCGCATTTTTTACCCGGACTTTTAGTTGGGTTCGTAATTTTACCCGGAGTTTTAGTTGGGTTCGTAATTTTACCCGGAGTTTTAGTTGGGTTCGTAATTTTACCCGGAGTTTTTCTTGGGTTCGTAATTTTACCCGGAGTTTTACTTGGGTTCGTAATTTTACCCGGAGTTTTAGTTGGGTTCGTAATTTTACCCGGAGTTTTAGTTGGGTTCGTAATTTTACCCGGACTTTTTAGTTGGGTTCGTATTTTTTACCCGGACTTTTAGTTGGGTTCGTAATTTTACCCGGAGTTTTAGTTGGGTTCGTAATTTTACCCGGAGTTTTAGTTGAGTTCGTAATTTTACCCGGAGTTTTAGTTGGGTTCGTAATTTTACCCGGACTTTTTAGTTGGGTTCGTAATTTTACCCGGAGTTTTAGTTGGGTTCGTAATTTTACTCGGACTTTTTAGTTGGGTTCGAATTTTTTACCCGGACTTTTAGTTGGGTTCATAATTTTACCCGGAGCTTTAGTTGGGTTCGTAATTTTACCTGGACTTTTTAGTTGGGTTCGTATTTTTTACCCGGACTTTTGGTTGGGTTCGTAATTTTACCCGGAGTTTTAGTTGGGTTCGTAATTTTACCAGGAGTCTTGAGTTACCCGGACTTTTTAGTTGGGTTCGTATTTTTACCCGGAATTTTAGTTGGGTTCGTAATTTTACCCGGAGTTTTAGTTCGGTTCGTAATTTTACCCGGAGTTTTACTTGGGTTCGTAATTTTACCCGGAGTTTTACTTGGGTTCGTAATTTTACCCGGAGTTTTAGTTGGGTTCGTAATTTTACCCGGAGTTTTAGTTGGGTTCGTAATTTTACCCGGACTTTTTAGTTGGGTTCGTATTTTTTACACGGACTTTTGGTTGGGTTCGTAATTTTACCCGGAGTTTTAGTTGGGTTCGTAATTTTACCCGGACTTTTTAGTTGGGTTCGTAATTTTACCCGGACTTTTTAATTGGGTTCGTAATTTTACCCGGACTTTTTAGTTGGGTTCGTAATTGTACCCGGAGTTTTAGTTGGGTTCGTAATTTTACCCGGACTTTTTAGTTGGGTTCGTAATTTTACCCGGAGTTTTAGTAGGGTTCGTATTTTTACCCGGAGTTTTAGTTGGGTTCGTAATTTTAGCCGGAGCTTTAGTTGGGTTCGTATTTTTTACCCGGACTTTTTAGTTGGGTTCGTAATTTTACCCGGAGTTTTAGTTGGGTTCGTAATTTTACCCGGAGTTTTAGTTGGGTTCGTAATTTTACCCGGAGTTTTAGTTGGGTTCGTAATTTTACCCGGACTTTTTAGTTGGGTTCGTATTTTTTACCCGGACTTTTAGTTGGGATCGTAATTTTACCCGGAGTTTTAGTTGGGTTCGTAATTTTACCCGGAGTTTTAGTTGAGTTGGTAATTTTACCCGGAGTTTTAGTTGGGTTCGTAATTTTACCCGGACTTTTTATTTGGGTTCGTAGTTTTACCCGGACTTTTTAGTTGGGTTCGTAATTTTACCCGGAGTTTTAGTTGGGTTCGTAATTTTACCCGGACTTTTTAGTTGGGTTCGTATTTTTTACCCGGACTTTTAGTTGGGTTCGTAATTTTACCCGGAGTTTTAGTTGGGTTCGTAATTTTACCCGGAGTTTTAGTTGAGTTGGTAATTTTACCCGGAGTTTTAGTTGGGTTCGTAATTTTACCCGGACTTTTTATTTGGGTTCGTAATTTTACCCGGACTTTTTAGTTGGGTTCGTAATTTTACCCGGAGTTTTAGTTGAGTTCGTAATTTTACCCGGAGTTTTACTTGGGTTCGTAATTTTACCCGAACTTTTTAGTTGGGTTCGCATTTTTTACCCGGACTTTTAGTTGGGTTCGTAATTTTACCCGGAGTTTTAGTTGGGTTCGTAATTTTACCCGGAGTTTTAGTTGGGTTCGTAATTTTACCCGGAGTTTTTCTTGGGTTCGTAATTTTACCCGGAGTTTTACTTGGGTTCGTAATTTTACCCGGAGTTTTAGTTGGGTTCGTAATTTTACCCGGAGTTTTAGTTGGGTTCGTAATTTTACCCGGACTTTTTAGTTGGGTTCGTATTTTTTACCCGGACTTTTAGTTGGGTTCGTAATTTTACCCGGAGTTTTAGTTGGGTTCGTAATTTTACCCGGAGTTTTAGTTGAGTTCGTAATTTTACCCGGAGTTTTAGTTGGGTTCGTAATTTTACCCGGACTTTTTAGTTGGGTTCGTAATTTTACCCGGAGTTTTAGTTGGGTTCGTAATTTTACTCGGACTTTTTAGTTGGGTTCGAATTTTTTACCCGGACTTTTAGTTGGGTTCATAATTTTACCCGGAGCTTTAGTTGGGTTCGTAATTTTACCTGGACTTTTTAGTTGGGTTCGTATTTTTTACCCGGACTTTTGGTTGGGTTCGTAATTTTACCCGGAGTTTTAGTTGGGTTCGTAATTTTACCCGGAGTCTTGAGTTACCCGGACTTTTTAGTTGGGTTCGTATTTTTACCCGGAATTTTAGTTGGGTTCGTAATTTTACCCGGAGTTTTAGTTGGGTTCGTAATTTTACCCGGAGTTTTACTTGGGTTCGTAATTTTACCCGGAGTTTTACTTGGGTACGTAATTTTACCCGGAGTTTTAGTTGGGTTCGTAATTTTACCCGGAGTTTTAGTTGGGTTCGTAATTTTACCCGGACTTTTTAGTTGGGTTCGTATTTTTTACCCGGACTTTTAGTTGGGTTCGTAATTTTACCCGGAGTTTTAGTTGGGTACGTAATTTTACCCGGAGTTTTAGTTGAGTTCGTAATTTTACCCGGAGTTTTAGTTGGGTTCGTAATTTTACCCGGACTTTTTAGTTGGGTTCGTAATTTTACCCGGACTTTTTAGTTGGGTTCGTAATTTTACCCGGAGTCTTAAGTTAGGTTCGTATTTTTTATCCGGACTTTTTAGTTGGGTTCGTATTTTTTACCTGGAGTTTTAGTTGGGTTCGTAATTTTACCCGGAGTTTTAGTTGGGTTCGTAATTTTACCCGGAGTTTTAGTTGGGTTCGTATTTTTAACCCGGACTTTTTAGTTGGGTTAGTATTTTTACCCGGAGTTTTAGTTGGGTTCGTATTTTTACCCGGAGTTTTAGTTGGGTTCGTAATTTTATCCGGAGTTTTAGTTGGGTTCGTATTTTTTACCCGGACTTTTTAGTTGGGTTAGTATTTTTGCCCGGAGTTTTAGTTGGGTTCGTATTTTTTACCCGGAGTTTTAGTTGGGTTCGTAATTTTACCCGGAGTTTTAGTTGGGTTCGTAATTTTACCCGGAGTCTTAAGTTAGGTTCGTATTTTTTATCCGGACTTTTTAGTTGGGTTCGTATTGTTTACCCGGAGTTTTAGTTGGGTTCGCAATTTTACCCGGAGTTTTAGTTGGGTTCGTATTTTTTACCCGGACTTTTTAGTTGGGTTAGTATTTTTACCCGGAGTTTTAGTTGGGTTCGTATTTTTACCCGGAGTTTTAGTTGGGTTCGTATTTTTACCCGGAGTTTTAGTTGGGTTCGTAATTTTAGCCGGAGTTTTAGTTGGGTTCGTATTTTTTACCCGGACTTTTTAGTTGGGTTCGTAATTTTACCCGGAGTTTTAGTTGGGTTCGTAATTTTACCCGGAGTTTTAGTTGGGTTCGTAATTTTACCCGGAGTTTTAGTTGGGTTCGTAATTTTACCCGGACTTTTTAGTTGGGTTCGTATTTTTTACCCGGACTTTTAGTTGGGTTCGTAATTTTACCCGGAGTTTTAGTTGGGTTCGTAATTTTACCCGGAGTTTTAGTTGAGTTGGTAATTTTACCAGGAGTTTTAGTTGGGTTCGTAATTTTACCCGGACTTTTTATTTGGGTTCGTAATTTTACCCGGACTTTTTAGTTGGGTTCGTAATTTTACCCGGAGTTTTAGTTGGGTTCGTAATTTTACCCGGACGGAGTTTTAGTTGGGTTCGTAATTTTACCCGGACTTTTTAGTTGGGTTCGTATTTTTTACCCGGACTTTTAGTTGGGTTCGTAATTTTACCCGGAGTTTTAGTTGGGTTCGTAATTTTACCCGGAGTTTTAGTTGAGTTGGTAATTTTACCCGGAGTTTTAGTTGGGTTCGTAATTTTACCCTGACTTTTTATTTGGGTTCGTAATTTTACCCGGACTTTTTAGTTGGGTTCGTAATTTTACCCGGAGTTTTAGTTGAGTTCGTAATTTTACCCGGAGTTTTGCTTGGGTTCGTAATTTTACCCGAACTTTTTAGTTGGGTTCGCATTTTTTACCCGGACTTTTAGTTGGGTTAGTAATTTTACCCGGAGTTTTAGTTGGGTTCGTAATTTTACCCGGAGTTTTAGTTGGGTTCGTAATTTTACCCGGAGTTTTACTTGGGTTCGTAATTTTACCCGGAGTTTTACTTGGGTTCGTAATTTTACCCGGAGTTTTAGTTGGGTTCGTAATTTTACCCGGAGTTTTAGTTGGGTTCGTAATTTTACCCGGACTTTTTAGTTGGGTTCGTATTTTTTACCCGGATTTTTAGTTGGGTTCGTAATTTTACCCGGCGTTTTAGTTGGGTTCGTAATTTTACCCGGAGTTTTAATTGAGTTCGTAATTTTACCCGGAGTTTTAGTTGGGTTCGTAATTTTACCCGGACTTTTTAGTTGGGTTCGTAATTTCACCCGGAGTTTTAGTTGGGTTCGTAATTTTACCCGGACTTTTTAGTTGGGTTCGAATTTTTTACCCGGACTTTTAGTTGGGTTCATAATTTTACCCGGAGCTTTAGTTGGGTTCGTAATTTTACCTGGACTTTTTAGTTGGGTTCGTATTTTTTACCCGGACTTTTAGTTGGGTTCGTAATTTTACCCGGAGTTTTAGTTGGGTTCGTAATTTTACCCGGAGTTTTAGTTGGGTTCGTAATTTTACCCGGAGTCTTGAGTTACCCGGACTTTTTAGTTGGGTTCGTATTTTTACCCGGACTTTTAGTTGGGTTCGTAATTTTACCCGGAGTTTTACTTGGGTTCGTAATTTTACCCGGAGTTTTACTTGGGTTCGTAATTTTACCCGGAGTTTTAGTTGGGTTCGTAATTTTACCCGGAGTTTTAGTTGGGTTCGTAATTTTACCCGGACTTTTTAGTTGGGTTCGTATTTTTTACCCGGACTTTTAGTTGGGTTCGTAATTTTACCCGGAGTTTTAGTTGGGTTCGTAATTTTACCCGGAGTTTTAGTTGAGTTCGTAATTTTACCCGGAGTTTTAGTTGGGTTCGTAATTTTACCCGGACTTTTTAGTTGGGTTCGTAATTTTACCCGGACTTTTTAGTTGGGTTCGTAATTTTACCCGGAGTCTTAAGTTAGGTTCGTATTTTTTATCCGGACTTTTTAGTTGGGTTCGTATTTTTTACCCGGAGTTTTAGTTGGGTTCGTAATTTTACCCGGAGTTTTAGTTGGGTTCGTAATTTTACCCGGACTTTTTAGTTGGGTTCGTATTTTTTACCCGGACTTTTAGTTGGGTTCGTAATTTTACCCGGAGTTTTAGTTGGGTTCGTAATTTTACCCGGAGTTTTAGTTGGGTTCGTAATTTTACCCGGACTTCTTAGTTGGGTTCGTAATTTTACGAGGACTTTTTAGTTGGGTTCGTAATTTTACCCGGACTTTTAGTTGGGTTCGTAATTTTACCCTGAGTTTTAGTTGGGTTCGTAATTTTACCCGGAGTTTTAGTTGCGTTCGTAATTTTACCCGGAGTTGTACTTGGGTTCGTAATTTTACCCGGAGTTTTACTTGGGTTCGTAATTTTACCCGGAGTTTTAGTTGGGTTCGTAATTTTACCCGGAGTTTTAGTTGGGTTCGTAATTTTACCCGGACTTTTTAGTTGGGTTCTTATTTTTTACCCGGACTTTTAGTTGGGTTCGTAATTTTACCCGGAGTTGTAGTTGGGTTCGTAATTTTACCCGGAGTTTTAGTTGAGTTCGTAATTTTACCCGGAGTTTTAGTTGGGTTCGTAATTTTACCCGGACTTTTTAGTTGGGTTCGTAATTTTACCCGGACTTTTTAGTTGGGTTCGTAATTTTACCCGGAGTCTTAAGTTAGGTTCGTATTTTTTATCCGGTCTTTTTAGTTGGGTTCGTATTTTTTACCCGGAGTTTTAGTTGGGTTCGTAATTTTACCCGGACTTTTTAGTTGGGTTCGTATTTTTTACCCGGACTTTTAGTTGGGTTCGTAATTTTACCCGGAGTTTTAGTTGGGTTCGTATTTTTTACCCGGAGTTTTAGTTGGATTCGTATTTTTTACAAGGAGTTTTAGTTGGGTTCGTATTTTTACCCGGAGTTTTAGTTGTGTTGGTAATTTTACCCGGAGTTTTAGTTGGGTTCATATTTTTTACCGGACTTTTTAGTTGGGTTCGTATTTTTTACCCGGAGTTTTAGTTGGGTTCGTATTTTTTACCCGGAGTTTTAGTTGGGTTCGTATTTTTACCCGGAGTTTTAGTTGGGTTCGTATTTTTACCCGGAGTTTTAGTTGGGTTCGTAATTTTATCCGGAGTTTTAGTTGGGTTCGTATTTTTTACCCGGACTTTTTAGTTGGGTTAGTATTTTGCCCGGAGTTTTAGTTGGGTTCGTATTTTTTTACCCGGAGTTTTAGTTGGGTTCTAAATGTTACCCGGACTTTTTTGTTTGGTTCGTATTTTTTACCCGGAGTTTTAGTTGGGTTCGTAATTTTACCCGGAGTTTTAGTTGGGTTCGTAATTTTACCCGGAGTTTTAGTTGGGTTCGTAATTTTACCGGGAGTTTTAGTTGGGTTCGTAATTTTACCCGGAGTTTTAGTTGGGTTCGTAATTTTACCCGGAGTTTTAGTTGGGTTCGTAATTTTACCCGGACTTTTAGTTGGGTTCGTAATTTTACCCGGAGTTTTAGTTGAGTTCGTAATTTTACCCGGAGTTTTAGTTGGGTTCGTAATTTTACCCGGACTTTTTATTTGGGTTCGTAATTTTACCCGGACTTTTTAGTTGGGTTCGTAATTTTACCGGAGTTTTTAGTTGGGTTCGTAATTTTACCCGGAGTTTTACTTGGGTTCGTAATTTACCCGGACTTTTTAGTTGGGTTCGTATTTTTACCCGGACTTTTAGTTGGGTTCGTAATTTTACCCGGAGTTTTAGTTGGGTTCGTAATTTTACCCGAGTTTTAGTTGGGTTCGTAATTTTACCCGGAGTTTTAGTTGGGTTAGTAATTTTACCCGGAGTTTTAGTTGAGTTGGTAATTTTACCGGAGTTTTAGTTGGGTTCGTAATTTTACCCCGACTTTTTATTTGGGTTCGTAATTTTACCCGGACTTTTTAGTTGGGTTCGTAATTTTACCCGAGTTTTAGTTGGGTTCGTAATTTTACCCGGAGTTTTACTTGGGTTCGTATTTTTACCCGGACTTTTTAGTTGGGTAAGTATTTTTACCCGGAGTTTTAGTTGGGTTCGTATTTTTACCCGGAGTTTTAGTTGGGTTCGTAATTTTACCCGGAGTTTTAGTTGGGTTAGTAATTTTACCCGGAGTTTTACTTGGGTTCGTAATTTTACCCTGAGTTTTACTTGGGTTCGTAATTTTACCCGGAGTTTTAGTTGGGTTCGTAATTTTACCCGGAGTTTTAGTTGGGTTCGTAATTTTACCCGGACTTTTTAGTTGGGTTCGTATTTTTTACCCGGACTTTTAGTTGGGTTCGTAATTTTACCCGGAGTTTTAGTTGGGTTCGTAATTTTACCAGGACTTTTTAGTTGGGTTCGTAATTTTACCCGGACTTTTTAGTTGGGTTCGTAATTTTACCCGGACTTTTTAGTTGGGTTCGTAATTTTACCCGGAGTTTTAGTTGGGTTCGTAATTTTACCCGGATTTTTTAGTTGGGTTCGAATTTTTACCCGGACTTTTAGTTGGGTTCATAATTTTACCCGGAGTTTTACTTGGGTTCGTAATTTTACCCGAACTTTTTAGTTGGGTTCGTATTTTTTACCCGGACTTTTAGTTGGGTTCGTAATTTTACCCGGAGTCTTAAGTTAGGTTCGTATTTTTTATCCGGACTTTTTAGTTGGGTTCGTATTTTTTACCCGGAGTTTTAGTTGGGTTCGTAATTTTACCCGCAGTTTTAGTTGGGTTCGTATTTTTTACCCGGACTTTTTAGTTGGGTTAGTATTTTTACCCGGAGTTTTAGTTGGGTTCCTATTTTTACCCGGAGTTTTAGTTGGGTTCGTAATTTTAGCCGGTAGTTTTAGTTGGGTTCGTATTTTTTACCCGGACTTTTTAGTTGGGTTCGTAATTTTACCCGGAGTTTTAGTTGGGTTCGTAATTTTACCCGGAGTTTTAGTTGGGTTCGTAATTTCACCCGGAGTTTTAGTTGGGTTCGTAATTTTACCCGGACTTTTTAGTTGGGTTCGTATTTTTTACACGGACTTTTAGTTGGTTCGTAATTTTACCCGGAGTTTTAGTTGGGTTCGTAATTTTACCCGGAGTTTTAGTTGAGTTGGTAATTTTACCCGGAGTTTTAGTTGGGTTCGTAATTTTACCCGGACTTTTTATTTGGGTTCGTAATTTTACCCGGACTTTTTAGTTGGGTTCGTAATTTTACCCGGAGTTTTAGTTGGGTTCGTAATTTTACCCGGAGTTTTACTTGGGTTCGTAATTTTACCCGAACTTTTTAGTTGGGTTCGTATTTTTTACCCGGACTTTTAGTTGGGTTCGTAATTTTACCCGGAGTTTTAGTTGGTTCGTAATTTTACCCGGAGTTTTAGTTGGGTTCGTAATTTTACCGGAGTTTTACTTGGTTCGTAATTTTACCCGGAGTTTTACTTGGGTTCGTAATTTTACCTGGAGTTTTAGTTGGGTTCGTAATTTTACCCGGAGTTTTAGTTGGGTTCGTAATTTTACCCGGACTTTTTAGTTGGTTTCGTATTTTTTACCCGGACTTTTAGTTGGGTTCGTAATTTTACCCGGAGTTTTAGTTGGGTTCGTAATTTTACCAGGACTTTTTAGTTGGGTCGTAATTTTACCCGGACTTTTTAGTTGGGTGCGTAATTTTACCCGGACTTTTTAGTTGGGTTCGTAATTTTACCCGGAGTTTTAGTTGGGTTCGTAATTTTACCCGGACTTTTTAGTTGGGTTCGAATTTTTTACCCGGACTTTTAGTTGGGTTCATAATTTTACCCGGAGTTTTAGTTGGGTTCGTAATTTACCCGGACTTTTTAGTTGGGTTCGTATTTTTTACCCGGACTTTTAGTTGGGTACGTAATTTTACCCGGAGTTTTAGTTGGGGTTCGTAATTTACCCGGAGTTTTAGTTGGGTTCGTAATTTTACCCGGAGTTTTAGTTGGGTTCGTAATTTTACCCGGAGTTTACTTGGGTTCGTAATTTTACCGGAGTTTTACTTGGGTTCGTAATTTTACCCGGAGTTTTAGTTGGGTTCGTAATTTTACCCGGAGTTTTAGTTGGTTCGTAATTTTACCCGGACTTTTTAGTTGGGTTCGTATTTTTTACCCGGACTTTTCGTTGGGTTCGTAATTTACCCGGAGTTTTAGTTGGGTTCGTAATTTTACCCGGAGTTTTAGTTGGGTTCGTAATTTTTACCCGGAGTTTTAGTTGGTTCGCATTTTTTACCCGGAATTTTTAGTTGGGTTAGTATTTTTACCCGGAGTTTTAGTAGGGTTCGTATTTTTACCCGAGTTTTAGTTGGGTTCGTAATTTTACCCGAGTTTTAGTAGCGTTCGTATTTTTACCGGAGTTTTAGTTGGGTTCGTTATTTTACCCGGAGCTTTAGTTGTGTTCGTATTTTAACCCGGACTTTTTAGTTGGGTTAGTATTTTTACCCGGAGTTTTAGTTGGGTTCGTATTTTTACCCGGAGTTTTAGTTGGGTTCGTAATTTTATCCGAGTTTTAGGTGGGTTCGTATTTTTTACCCGGACTTTTTAGTTGGATTAGTATTTTTGCCCAGAGTTTTAGTTGGGTTCGTATTTTTTACCCGGAGTTTTAGTTGGGTTCGTAATTTTACCGGAGTTTTAGTTGGGTTCGTAATTTTACCCGGAGTCTAAGTTAGGTTCGTATTTTTTATCCGGACTTTTTAGTTGGGTTCGTATTTTTTACGCGGAGTTTTAGTTGGGTTCGTAATTTTACCCGGAGTTTTAGTTTGGTTCGTATTTTTTACCCGGACTTTTTAGTTGGGTTAGTATTTTTACCCGGAGTTTTAGTTGGGTTCGTATTTTTTACCCGGAGTTTTAGTTGGGTTCGTATTTTTACCCGGAGTTTTAGTTGGGTTCGTAATTTTAGCCGGAGTTTTAGTTGGGTTCGTAATTTTACCCGGAGTCTTGAGTTACCCGGACTTTTTAGTTGGGTTCGTATCTTTACCCGGACTTTTAGTTGGGTTCGTAATTTTACCCGGAGTTTTAGTTGGGTTCGTAATTTTACCCGGAGTTTTAGTTGGGTTCGTAATTTTACCCGGAGTTTTACTTGGGTTCGTAATTTTACCCGGAGTTTTACTTGGGTTCGTAATTTTACCGGAGTTTTAGTTGGGTTCGTAATTTTACCGGAGTTTTAGTTGGGTTCGTAATTTTACCCGGACTTTTTAGTTGGGTTCGTATTTTTTACCCGGACTTTTAGTTGGGTTCGTAATTTTACCCGGAGTTTTAGTTGGGTTCGTAATTTTACCCGGAGTTTTAGTTGGGTTCGTAATTTTACCCGGAGTTTTAGTTGGGTTCGCATTTTTACCGCAATTTTTAGTTGGGTTAGTATTTTTACCCGGAGTTTTAGTAGGGTTCGTATTTTTACCCGGAGTTTTAGTTGGGTTCGTAATTTTACCCGGAGTTTTAGTAGGGTTCGTATTTTTACCCGGAGTTTTAGTTGGGTTAGTATTTTTACCCGGAGTTTAGTTGGCTTCGTATTTTTACCCGGAGTTTTAGTTGGGTTCGTAATTTTATCCGGAGTTTTAGTTGGGTTCGTATTTTTTACCCGGACTTTTTAGTTGGGTTAGTATTTTTGCCCGGAGTTTTAGTTGGGTTCGTATTTTTTACCCGGAGTTTTAGTTGGGTTCGTAATTTTACCCGGAGTTTTAGTTGGGTTCGTAATTTTACCCGGAGTCTTAAGTTAGGTTCGTATTTTTTATCCGGACTTTTTAGTTGGGTTCGTATTTTTTACCCGGAGTTTTAGTTGGGTTCGTAATTTTACCCGGAGTTTTAGTTGGGTTCGTATTTTTTACCCGGACTTTTTAGTTGGGTTAGTATTTGTACCCGGAGTTTTAGTTGGGTTCGTATTTTTACCCGGAGTTTTAGTTGGGTTCGTATTTTTACCCGGAGTTTTAGTTGGGTTCGTAATTTTACCCGGACTTTTTAGTTGGGTTCGTATTTTTTACCCGGACTTTTAGTTGGGTTCGTAATTTTACCCGGAGTTTTAGTTGGGTTCGTAATTTTCCCGGAGTTTTAGTTGGGTTCGTAATTTCACCCGGAGTTTTAGTTGGGTTCGTAATTTTACCCGGACTTTTTAGTTGGGTTCGTATTTTTTACACGGACTTTTAGTTGGGTTCGTAATTTTACCCGGAGTTTTAGTTGGGTTCGTAATTTTACCCGGAGTTTTAGTTGAGTTGGTAATTTTACCCGGAGTTTTAGTTGAGTTCGTAATTTTACCCGGACTTTTTATTTGGGTTCGTAATTTTACCCGGACTTTTTAGTTGGGTTCGTAATTTTACCCGGAGTTTTAGTTGGGTTCGTAATTTTACCCGGAGTTTTACTTGGGTTCGTAATTTTACCCGAACTTTTTAGTTGGGTTCGTATTTTTTACCCGGACTTTTAGTTGGGTTCGTAATTTTACCCGGAGTTTTAGTTGGGTTCGTAATTTTACCCGGAGTTTTAGTTGGGTTCGTAATTTTAGCCGGAGTTTTACTTGGGTTCGTAATTTTACCCGGAGTTTTACTTGGGTTCGTAATTTTACCTGGAGTTTTAGTTGGGTTCGTAACTTTACCCGGAGTTTTAGTTGGGTTCGTAATTTTACCCGGACTTTTTAGTTGGTTTCGTATTTTTTACCCGGACTTTTAGTTGGGTTCGTAATTTTACCCGGAGTTTTAGTTGGGTTCGTAATTTTACCAGGACTTTTTAGTTGGGCTCGTAATTTTACCCGGACTTTTTAGTTGGGTGCGTAATTTTACCCGGACTTTTTAGTTGGGTTCGTAATTTTACCCGGAGTTTTAGTTGGGTTCGTAATTTTACCCGGACTTTTTAGTTGGGTTCGAATTTTTTACCCGGACTTTTAGTTGGGTTCATAATTTTACCCGGAGTTTTAGTTGGGTTCGTAATTTTACCCGGACTTTTTAGTTGGGTTCGTATTTTTTACCCGGACTTTTAGTTGGGTTCGTAATTTTACCCGGAGTTTTAGTTGGGTTCGTAATTTTACCCGGAGTTTTAGTTGGGTTCGTAATTTTACCCGGAGTCTTGAGTTACCCGGACTTTTTAGTTGGGTTCGTATCTTTACCCGGACTTTTAGTTGGGTTCGTAATTTTACCCGGAGTTTTAGTTGGGTTCGTAATTTTACCCGGAGTTTTAGTTGGGTTCGTAATTTTACCCGGAGTTTTACTTGGGTTCGTAATTTTACCCGGAGTTTTAATTGGGTTCGTAATTTTACCCGGAGTTTTAGTTGGGTTCGTAATTTTACCCGGAGTTTTAGTTGGGTTCGTAATTTTACCCGGACTTTTTAGTTGGGTTCGTATTTTTTACCCGGACTTTTCGTTGGGTTCGTAATTTTACCCGGAGTTTTAGTTGGGTTCGTAATTTTACCCGGAGTTTTAGTTGGGTTCGTAATTTTACCCGGAGTTTTAGTTGGGTTCGCATTTTTTACCCGGAATTTTTAGTTGGGTTAGTATTTTTACCCGGAGTTTTAGTAGGGTTCGTATTTTTACCCGGAGTTTTAGTTGGGTTCGTAATTTTACCCGGAGTTTTAGTAGGGTTCGTATTTTTACCCGGAGTTTTAGTTGGGTTCGTAATTTTACCCGGAGCTTTAGTTGTGTTCGTATTTTTAACCCGGACTTTTTAGTTGGGTTAGTATTTTTACCCGGAGTTTTAGTTGGGTTCGTATTTTTACCCGGAGTTTTAGTTGGGTTCGTAATTTTATCCGGAGTTTTAGGTGGGTTCGTATTTTTTACCCGGACTTTTTAGTTGGATTAGTATTTTTGCCCAGAGTTTTAGTTGGGTTCGTATTTTTTACCCGGAGTTTTAGTTGGGTTCATAATTTTACCCGGAGTTTTAGTTGGGTTCGTAATTTTACCCGGAGTCTTAAGTTAGGTTCGTATTTTTTATCCGGACTTTTTAGTTGGGTTCGTATTTTTTACGCGGAGTTTTAGTTGGGTTCGTAATTTTACCCGGAGTTTTAGTTGGGTTCGTATTTTTTACCCGGACTTTTTAGTTGGGTTAGTATTTTTACCCGGAGTTTTAGTTGGGTTCGTATTTTTACCCGGAGTTTTAGTTGGGTTCGTATTTTTACCCGGAGTTTTAGTTGGGTTCGTAATTTTAGCCGGAGTTTTAGTTGGGTTCGTAATTTTACCCGGAGTCTTGAGTTACCCGGACTTTTTAGTTGGGTTCGTATCTTTACCCGGACTTTTAGTTGGGTTCGTAATTTTACCCGGAGTTTTAGTTGGGTTCGTAATTTTACCCGGAGTTTTAGTTGGGTTCGTAATTTTACCCGGAGTTTTACTTGGGTTCGTAATTTTACCCGGAGTTTTACTTGGGTTCGTAATTTTATCCGGAGTTTTAGTTGGGTTCGTAATTTTACCCGGAGTTTTAGTTGGGTTCGTAATTTTACCCGGACTTTTTAGTTGGGTTCGTATTTTTTACCCGGACTTTTAGTTGGGTTCGTAATTTTACCCGGAGTTTTAGTTGGGTTCGTAATTTTACCCGGAGTTTTAGTTGGGTTCGTAATTTTACCCGGAGTTTTAGTTGGGTTCGCATTTTTTACCCGCAATTTTTAGTTGGGTTAGTATTTTTACCCGGAGTTTTAGTAGGGTTCGTATTTTTACCCGGAGTTTTAGTTGGGTTCGTAATTTTACCCGGAGTTTTAGTAGGGTTCGTATTTTTACCCGGAGTTTTAGTTGGGTTAGTATTTTTACCCGGAGTTTTAGTTGGCTTCGTATTTTTACCCGGAGTTTTAGTTGGGTTCGTAATTTTATCCCGGACTTTTTAGTTGGGTTAGTATTTTTGCCCGGAGTTTTAGTTGGGTTCGTATTTTTTACCCGGAGTTTTAGTTGGGTTCGTAATTTTACCCGGAGTTTTAGTTGGGTTCGTAATTTTACCCGGAGTCTTAAGTTAGGTTCGTATTTTTTATCCGGACTTTTTAGTTGGGTTCGTATTTTTTACCCGGAGTTTTAGTTGGGTTCGTAATTTTACCCGGAGTTTTAGTTGGGTTCGTATTTTTTACCCGGACTTTTTAGTTGGGTTAGTATTTGTACCCGGAGTTTTAGTTGGGTTCGTATTTTTACCCGGAGTTTTAGTTGGGTTCGTATTTTTACCCGGAGTTTTAGTTGGGTTCGTAATTTTACCCGGACTTTTTAGTTGGGTTCGTATTTTTTACCCGGACTTTTAGTTGGGTTCGTAATTTTACCCGGAGTTTTAGTTGGGTTCGTAATTTTACCCGGAGTTTTAGTTGAGTTGGTAATTTTACCCGGAGTTTTAGTTGGGTTCGTAATTTTACCCGGACTTTTTATTTGGGTTCGTAATTTTACCCGGACTTTTTAGTTGGGTTCGTAATTTTACCCGGAGTTTTAGTTGGGTTCGTAATTTTACCCGGAGTTTTACTTGGGTTCGTAATTTTACCCGAACTTTTTAGTTGGGTTCGTATTTTTTACCCGGACTTTTAGTTGGGTTCGTAATTTTACCCGGAGTTTTAGTTGGGTTCGTAATTTTACCCGGAGTTTTAGTTGGGTTCGTAATTTTACCCGGAGTTTTACTTGGGTTCGTAATTTTACCCGGACTTTTTAGTTGGTTTCGTATTTTTTACCCGGACTTTTAGTTGGGTTCGTAATTTTACCCGGAGTTTTAGTTGGGTTCGTAATTTTACCAGGACTTTTTAGTTGGGTTCGTAATTTTACCCGGACTTTTTAGTTGGGTGCGTAATTTTACCCGGACTTTTTAGTTGGGTTCGTAATTTTACCCGGAGTTTTAGTTGGGTTCGTAATTTTACCCGGACTTTTTAGTTGGGTTCGAATTTTTTACCCGGACTTTTAGTTGGGTTCATAATTTTACCCGGAGTTTTAGTTGGGTTCGTAATTTTACCCGGACTTTTTAGTTGGGTTCGTATTTTTTACCCGGACTTTTAGTTGGGTTCGTAATTTTACCCGGAGTTTTAGTTGGGTTCGTAATTTTACCCGGAGTTTTAGTTGGGTTCGTAATTTTACCCGGAGTCTTGAGTTACCCGGACTTTTTAGTTGGGTTCGTATCTTTACCCGGACTTTTAGTTGGGTTCGTAATTTTACCCGGAGTTTTAGTTGGGTTCGTAATTTTACCCGGAGTTTTAGTTGGGTTCGTAATTTTACCCGGAGTTTTACTTGGGTTCGTAATTTTACCCGGAGTTTTACTTGGGTTCGTAATTTTACCCGGAGTTTTAGTTGGGTTCGTAATTTTACCCGGAGTTTTAGTTGGGTTCGTAATTTTACCCGGACTTTTTAGTTGGGTTCGTATTTTTTACCCGGACTTTTCGTTGGGTTCGTAATTTTACCCGGAGTTTTAGTTGGGTTCGTAATTTTACCCGGAGTTTTAGTTGGGTTCGTAATTTTACCCGGAGTTTTAGTTGGGTTCGCATTTTTTACCCGGAATTTTTAGTTGGGTTAGTATTTTTACCCGGAGTTTTAGTAGGGTTCGTATTTTTACCCGGAGTTTTAGTTGGGTTCGTAATTTTACCCGGAGTTTTAGTAGGGTTCGTATTTTTACCCGGAGTTTTAGTTGGGTTCGTAATTTTACCCGGAGCTTTAGTTGTGTTCGTATTTTTAACCCGGACTTTTTAGTTGGGTTAGTATTTTTACCCGGAGTTTTAGTTGGGTTCGTATTTTTACCCGGAGTTTTAGTTGGGTTCGTAATTTTATCCGGAGTTTTAGGTGGGTTCGTATTTTTTACCCGGACTTTTTAGTTGGATTAGTATTTTTGCCCAGAGTTTTAGTTGGGTTCGTATTTTTTACCCGGAGTTTTAGTTGGGTTCATAATTTTACCCGGAGTTTTAGTTGGGTTCGTAATTTTACCCGGAGTCTTAAGTTAGGTTCGTATTTTTTATCCGGACTTTTTAGTTGGGTTCGTATTTTTTACGCGGAGTTTTAGTTGGGTTCGTAATTTTACCCGGAGTTTTAGTTGGGTTCGTATTTTTTACCCGGACTTTTTAGTTGGGTTAGTATTTTTACCCGGAGTTTTAGTTGGGTTCGTATTTTTACCCGGAGTTTTAGTTGGGTTCGTATTTTTACCCGGAGTTTTAGTTGGGTTCGTAATTTTAGCCGGAGTTTTAGTTGGGTTCGTAATTTTACCCGGAGTCTTGAGTTACCCGGACTTTTTAGTTGGGTTCGTATCTTTACCCGGACTTTTAGTTGGGTTCGTAATTTTACCCGGAGTTTTAGTTGGGTTCGTAATTTTACCCGGAGTTTTAGTTGGGTTCGTAATTTTACCCGGAGTTTTACTTGGGTTCGTAATTTTACCCGGAGTTTTACTTGGGTTCGTAATTTTATCCGGAGTTTTAGTTGGGTTCGTAATTTTACCCGGAGTTTTAGTTGGGTTCGTAATTTTACCCGGACTTTTTAGTTGGGTTCGTATTTTTTACCCGGACTTTTAGTTGGGTTCGTAATTTTACCCGGAGTTTTAGTTGGGTTCGTAATTTTACCCGGAGTTTTAGTTGGGTTCGTAATTTTACCCGGAGTTTTAGTTGGGTTCGCATTTTTTACCCGCAATTTTTAGTTGGGTTAGTATTTTTACCCGGAGTTTTAGTAGGGTTCGTATTTTTACCCGGAGTTTTAGTTGGGTTCGTAATTTTACCCGGAGTTTTAGTAGGGTTCGTATTTTTACCCGGAGTTTTAGTTGGGTTAGTATTTTTACCCGGAGTTTTAGTTGGCTTCGTATTTTTACCCGGAGTTTTAGTTGGGTTCGTAATTTTATCCCGGACTTTTTAGTTGGGTTAGTATTTTTGCCCGGAGTTTTAGTTGGGTTCGTATTTTTTACCCGAGTTTTAGTTGGGTTCGTAATTTTACCCGGAGTTTTAGTTGGGTTCGTAATTTTACCCGGAGTCTTAAGTTAGGTTCGTATTTTTTATCCGGACTTTTTAGTTGGGTTCGTATTTTTTACCCGGAGTTTTAGTTGGGTTCGTAATTTTACCCGGAGTTTTAGTTGGGTTCGTATTTTTTACCCGGACTTTTTAGTTGGGTTAGTATTTGTACCCGGAGTTTTAGTTGGGTTCGTATTTTTACCCGGAGTTTTAGTTGGGTTCGTATTTTTACCCGGAGTTTTAGTTGGGTTCGTAATTTTACCCGGACTTTTTAGTTGGGTTCGTATTTTTTACCCGGACTTTTAGTTGGGTTCGTAATTTTACCCGGAGTTTTAGTTGGGTTCGTAATTTTACCCGGAGTTTTAGTTGAGTTGGTAATTTTACCCGGAGTTTTAGTTGGGTTCGTAATTTTACCCGGACTTTTTATTTGGGTTCGTAATTTTACCCGGACTTTTTAGTTGGGTTCGTAATTTTACCCGGAGTTTTAGTTGGGTTCGTAATTTTACCCGGAGTTTTACTTGGGTTCGTAATTTTACCCGAACTTTTTAGTTGGGTTCGTATTTTTAACCCGGACTTTTAGTTGGGTTCGTAATTTTACCCGGAGTTTTAGTTGGGTTCGTAATTTTACCCGGAGTTTTAGTTGGGTTCGTAATTTTACCCGGAGTTTTACTTGGGTTCGTAATTTTACCCGGAGTTTTACTTGGGTTCGTAATTTTACCCGGAGTTTTAGTTGGGTTCGTAATTTTACCCGGAGTTTTAGTTGGGTTCGTAATTTTACCCGGACTTTTTAGTTGGGTTCGTATTTTCTACCCGGACTTTTAGTTGGGTTCGTAATTTTACCCGGAGTTTTAGTTGGGTTCGTAATTTTACCCGGACTTTTTAGTTGGGTTCGTAATTTTACCCTGACTTTTTAATTGGGTTCGTAATTTTACCCGGACTTTTTAGTTGGGTTCGTAATTTTACCCGGAGTTTTAGTTGGGTTCGTAATTTTACCCGGACTTTTTAGTTGGATTCGAATTTTTTACCCGGACTTTTAGTTGGGTTCATAATTTTACCCGGAGTTTTAGTTGGGTTCGTAATTTTACCCGGACTTTTTAGTTGGGTTCGTATTTTTTACCCGGACTTTTAGTTGGGTTCGTAATTTTACCCGGAGTTTTAGTTGGGTTCGTAATTTTACCCGGAGTTTTAGTTGGGTTCGTAATTTTACCCGGAGTCTTGAGTTACCCGGACTTTTTAGTTGGGTTCGTATTTTTACCCGGACTTTTAGTTGGGTTCGTAATTTTACCTGGAGTTTTAGTTGGGTTCGTAATTTTACCCGGAGTTTTAGTTGGGTTCGTAATTTTACCCGGAGTTTTACTTGGGTTCGTAATTTTACCCGGAGTTTTACTTGGGTTCGTAATTTTACCCGGAGTTTTAGTTGGGTTCGTAATTTTACCCGGAGTTTTAGTTGGGTTCGTAATTTTACCCGGACTTTTTAGTTGGGTTCGTATTTTTTTCCCGGACTTTAAGTTGGGTTCGTAATTTTACCCGGAGTTTTAGTTGGGTTCGTAATTTTACCCGGAGTTTTAGTTGGGTTCGTAATTTTACCCGGAGTTTTAGTTGGGTTCGTATTTTTTACCCGGACTTTTTAGTTGGGTTAGTATTTTTACCCGGAGTTTTAGTTGGGTTCGTATTTTTACCCGAAGTTTTAGTTGGGTTCGTATTTTTACCCGGAGTTTTAGTTGGGTTCGTAATTTTACCCGGAGTTTTAGTTGGGTTCGTAATTTTACCCGGAGTTTTAGTTGGGTTCGTAATTTTACCCGGACTTTTTAGTTGGGTTCGTATTTTTTACCCGGACTTTTAGTTGGGTTCGTAATTTTACCCGGAGTTTTAGTTGGGTTCGTAATTTTACCCGGAGTTTTAGTTGGGTTCGTAATTTTACCCGGAGTTTTAGTTGGGTTCGTAATTTTACCCGGACTTTTTAGTTGGGTTCGTATTTTTTACCCGGACTTTTAGTTGGGTTCGTAATTTTACCCGGAGTTTTAGTTGGGTTCGTAATTTTACCCGGAGTTTTAGTTGGGTTCGTAATTTTACCCGGAGTTTTAGTTGGGTTCGCATTTTTTACCCGCAATTTTTAGTTGGGTTAGTATTTTTACCCGGAGTTTTAGTAGGGTTCGTATTTTTACCCGGAGTTTTAGTTGGGTTCGTAATTTTACCCGGAGTTTTAGTAGGGTTCGTATTTTTACCCGGAGTTTTAGTTTGGTTAGTATTTTTACCCGGAGTTTTAGTTGGCTTCGTATTTTTACCCGGAGTTTTAGTTGGGTTCGTAATTTTATCCGGAGTTTTAGTTGGGTTCGTATTTTTTACCCGGACTTTTTAGTTGGGTTAGTATTTTTGCCCGGAGTTTTAGTTGGGTTCGTATTTTTTACCCGGAGTTTTAGTTGGGTTCGTAATTTTACCCGGAGTTTTAGTTGGGTTCGTAATTTTACCCGGAGTCTTAAGTTAGGTTCGTATTTTTTATCCGGACTTTTTAGTTGGGTTCGTATTTTTTACCCGGAGTTTTAGTTGGGTTCGTAATTTTACCCGGAGTTTTAGTTGGGTTCGTATTTTTTACCCGGACTTTTTAGTTGGGTTAGTATTTGTACCCGGAGTTTTAGTTGGGTTCGTATTTTTACCCGGAGTTTTAGTTGGGTTCGTATTTTTACCCGGAGTTTTAGTTGGGTTCGTAATTTTACCCGGACTTTTTAGTTGGGTTCGTATTTTTTACCCGGACTTTTAGTTGGGTTCGTAATTTTACCCGGAGTTTTAGTTGGGTTCGTAATTTTACCCGGAGTTTTAGTTGAGTTGGTAATTTTACCCGGAGTTTTAGTTGGGTTCGTAATTTTACCCGGACTTTTTATTTGGGTTCGTAATTTTACCCGGACTTTTTAGTTGGGTTCGTAATTTTACCCGGAGTTTTAGTTGGGTTCGTAATTTTACCCGGAGTTTTACTTGGGTTCGTAATTTTACCCGAACTTTTTAGTTGGGTTCGTATTTTTTACCCGGACTTTTAGTTGGGCTCGTAATTTTACCCGGAGTTTTAGTTGGGTTCGTAATTTTACCCGGAGTTTTAGTTGGGTTCGTAATTTTACCCGGAGTTTTACTTGGGTTCGTAATTTTACCCGGAGTTTTACTTGGGTTCGTAATTTTACCCGGAGTTTTAGTTGGGTTCGTAATTTTACCCGGAGTTTTAGTTGGGTTCGTAATTTTACCCGGACTTTTTAGTTGGGTTCGTATTTTCTACCCGGACTTTTAGTTGGGTTCGTAATTTTACCCGGAGTTTTAGTTGGGTTCGTAATTTTACCCGGACTTTTTAGTTGGGTTCGTAATTTTACCCTGACTTTTTAATTGGGTTCGTAATTTTACCCGGACTTTTTAGTTGGGTTCGTAATTTTACCCGGAGTTTTAGTTGGGTTCGTAATTTTACCCGGACTTTTTAGTTGGATTCGAATTTTTTACCCGGACTTTTAGTTGGGTTCATAATTTTACCCGGAGTTTTAGTTGGGTTCGTAATTTTACCCGGACTTTTTAGTTGGGTTCGTATTTTTTACCCGGACTTTTAGTTGGGTTCGTAATTATACCCGGAGTTTTAGTTGGGTTCGTAATTTTACCCGGAGTTTTAGTTGGGTTCGTAATTTTACCCGGAGTCTTGAGTTACCCGGACTTTTTAGTTGGGTTCGTATTTTTACCCGGACTTTTAGTTGGGTTCGTAATTTTACCTGGAGTTTTAGTTGGGTTCGTAATTTTACCCGGAGTTTTAGTTGGGTTCGTAATTTTACCCGGAGTTTTACTTGGGTTCGTAATTTTACCCGGAGTTTTACTTGGGTTCGTAATTTTACCCGGAGTTTTAGTTGGGTTCGTAATTTTACCCGGAGTTTTAGTTGGGTTCGTAATTTTACCCGGACTTTTTAGTTGGGTTCGTATTTTTTTCCCGTACTTTAAGTTGGGTTCGTAATTATACCCGGAGTTTTAGTTGGGTTCGTAATTTTACCCGGAGTTTTAGTTGGGTTCGTAATTTTACCCGGAGTTTTAGTTGGGTTCGTATTTTTTACCCGGACTTTTTAGTTGGGTTAGTATTTTTACCCGGAGTTTTAGTTGGGTTCGTATTTTTACCCGAAGTTTTAGTTGGGTTCGTATTTTTACCCGGAGTTTTAGTTGGGTTCGTAATTTTACCCGGAGTTTTAGTTGGGTTCGTAATTTTACCCGGAGTTTTAGTTGGGTTCGTAATTTTACCCGGACTTTTTAGTTGGGTTCGTATTTTTTACCCGGACTTTTAGTTGGGTTCGTAATTTTACCCGGAGTTTTAGTTGGGTTCGTAATTTTACCCGGAGTTTTAGTTGAGTTGATAATTTTACCCGGAGTTTTAGTTGAGTTCGTAATTTTACCCGGACTTTTTATTTGGGTTCGTAATTTTACCCGGACTTTTTAGTTGGGTTCGTAATTTTACCCGGAGTTTTAGTTGGGTTCGTAATTTTACCCGGAGTTTTAGTTGGGTTCGCATTTTTTACCCGCAATTTTTAGTTGGGTTAGTATTTTTACCCGGAGTTTTAGTAGGGTTCGTATTTTTACCCGGAGTTTTAGTTGGGTTCGTAATTTTACCCGGACTTTTAGTAGGGTTCGTATTTTTACCCGGAGTTTTAGTTGGGTTAGTATTTTTACCCGGAGTTTTAGTTGGCTTCGTATTTTTACCCGGAGTTTTAGTTGGGTTCGTAATTTTATCCGGAGTTTTAGTTGGGTTCGTATTTTTTACCCGGACTTTTTAGTTGGGTTAGTATTTTTGCCCGGAGTTTTAGTTGGGTTCGTATTTTTTACCCGGAGTTTTAGTTGGGTTCGTAATTTTACCCGGAGTTTTAGTTGGGTTCGTAATTTTACCCGGAGTCTTAAGTTAGGTTCGTATTTTTTATCCGGACTTTTTAGTTGGGTTCGTATTTTTTACCCGGAGTTTTAGTTGGGTTCGTAATTTTACCCGGAGTTTTAGTTGGGTTCGTATTTTTTACCCGGACTTTTTAGTTGGGTTAGTATTTGTACCCGGAGTTTTAGTTGGGTTCGTATTTTTACCCGGAGTTTTAGTTGGGTTCGTATTTTTACCCGGAGTTTTAGTTGGGTTCGTAATTTTACCCGGACTTTTTAGTTGGGTTCGTATTTTTTACCCGGACTTTTAGTTGGGTTCGTAATTTTACCCGGAGTTTTAGTTGGGTTCGTAATTTTACCCGGAGTTTTAGTTGAGTTGGTAATTTTACCCGGAGTTTTAGTTGGGTTCGTAATTTTACCCGGACTTTTTATTTGGGTTCGTAATTTTACCCGGACTTTTTAGTTGGGTTCGTAATTTTACCCGGAGTTTTAGTTGGGTTCGTAATTTTACCCGGAGTTTTACTTGGGTTCGTAATTTTACCCGAACTTTTTAGTTGGGTTCGTATTTTTTACCCGGACTTTTAGTTGGGTTCGTAATTTTACCCGGAGTTTTAGTTGGGTTCGTAATTTTACCCGGAGTTTTAGTTGGGTTCGTAATTTTACCCGGAGTTTTACTTGGGTTCGTAATTTTACCCGGAGTTTTACTTGGGTTCGTAATTTTACCCGGAGTTTTAGTTGGGTTCGTAATTTTACCCGGAGTTTTAGTTGGGTTCGTAATTTTACCCGGACTTTTTAGTTGGGTTCGTATTTTCTACCCGGACTTTTAGTTGGGTTCGTAATTTTACCCGGAGTTTTAGTTGGGTTCGTAATTTTACCCGGACTTTTTAGTTGGGTTCGTAATTTTACCCTGACTTTTTAATTGGGTTCGTAATTTTACCCGGACTTTTTAGTTGGGTTCGTAATTTTACCCGGAGTTTTAGTTGGGTTCGTAATTTTACCCGGACTTTTTAGTTGGATTCGAATTTTTTACCCGGACTTTTAGTTGGGTTCATAATTTTACCCGGAGTTTTAGTTGGGTTCGTAATTTTACCCGGACTTTTTAGTTGGGTTCGTATTTTTACCCGGACTTTTAGTTGGGTTCGTAATTATACCCGGAGTTTTAGTTGGGTTCGTAATTTTACCCGGAGTTTTAGTTGGGTTCGTAATTTTACCCGGAGTCTTGAGTTACCCGGACTTTTTAGTTGGGTTCGTATTTTTACCCGGACTTTTAGTTGGGTTCGTAATTTTACCTGGAGTTTTAGTTGGGTTCGTAATTTTACCCGGAGTTTTAGTTGGGTTCGTAATTTTACCCGGAGTTTTACTTGGGTTCGTAATTTTACCCGGAGTTTTACTTGGGTTCGTAATTTTACCCGGAGTTTTAGTTGGGTTCGTAATTTTACCCGGAGTTTTAGTTGGGTTCGTAATTTTACCCGGACTTTTTAGTTGGGTTCGTATTTTTTTCCCGGACTTTAAGTTGGGTTCGTAATTATACCCGGAGTTTTAGTTGGGTTCGTAATTTTACCCGGAGTTTTAGTTGGGTTCGTAATTTTACCCGGAGTTTTAGTTGGGTTCGTATTTTTTACCCGGACTTTTTAGTTGGGTTAGTATTTTTACCCGGAGTTTTAGTTGGGTTCGTATTTTTACCCGAAGTTTTAGTTGGGTTCGTATTTTTACCCGGAGTTTTAGATGGGTTCGTAATTTTACCCGGAGTTTTAGTTGGGTTCGTAATTTTACCCGGAGTTTTAGTTGGGTTCGTAATTTTACCCGGACTTTTTAGTTGGGTTCGTATTTTTTACCCGGACTTTTAGTTGGGTTCGTAATTTTACCCGGAGTTTTAGTTGGGTTCGTAATTTTACCCGGAGTTTTAGTTGAGTTGATAATTTTACCCGGAGTTTTAGTTGAGTTCGTAATTTTACCCGGACTTTTTATTTGGGTTCGTAATTTTACCCGGACTTTTTAGTTGGGTTCGTAATTTTACCCGGAGTTTTAGTTGGGTTCGTAATTTTACCCGGAGTTTTACTTGGGTTCGTAATTTTACCCGAACTTTTTAGTTGGGTTCGTATTTTTTACCGGACTTTTAGTTGGGTTCGTAATTTTACCCGGAGTTTTAGTTGGCTTCGTATTTTTACCCGGAGTTTTAGTTGGGTTCGTATTTTTACCCGGAGTTTTAGTTGGGTTCGTAATTTTATCCGGAGTTTTAGTTGGGTTCGTATTTTTTACCCGGACTTTTTAGTTGGGTTAGTATTTTGCCCGGAGTTTTAGTTGGGTTCGTATTTTTTACCCGGAGTTTTAGTTGGGTTCTAAATGTTACCCGGACTTTTTTGTTTGGTTCGTATTTTTTACCCGGAGTTTTAGTTGGGTTCGTAATTTTACCCGGACTTTTTAGTTGGGTTCGTAATTTTACCCGGAGTTTTAGTTGGGTTCGTAATTTTACCCGGAGTTTTAGTTGGGTTCGTAATTTTACCCGGAGTTTTAGTTGGGTTCGTAATTTTACCCGGACTTTTTAGTTGGGTTCGTATTTTTTACCCGGACTTTTAGTTGGGTTCGTAATTTTACCCGGAGTTTTAGTTGGGTTCGTAATTTTACCCGGAGTTTTAGTTGAGTTCGTAATTTTACCCGGAGTTTTAGTTGGGTTCGTAATTTTACCCGGACTTTTATTTGGGTTCGTAATTTTACCCGGACTTTTTAGTTGGGTTCGTAATTTTGCCCGGAGTTTTAGTTGGGTTCGTAATTTTACCCGGAGTTTTACTTGGGTTCGTAATTTTACCCGGACTTTTTAGTTGGGTTCGTATTTTTTACCCGGACTTTTAGTTGGGTTCGTAATTTTACCCGGAGTTTTAGTTGGGTTCGTAATTTTACCCGGAGTTTTAGTTGGGTTCGTAATTTTACCCGGAGTTTTAGTTGGGTTCGTATTTTTTACCCGGACTTTTTAGTTGGGGTTAATATTTTTACCCGGAGTTTTAGTTGGGTTCGTATTTTTACCCGGAGTTTTAGTTGGGTTCGTAATTTTACCCATAGTTTTAGTTGGGTTCGTATTTTTTACCCGGACATTTTAGTTGGGTTAGCATTTTTTACCCGGAGTTTTAGTTGGGTTCGTACTTTTTACCCGGAGTTTTAGTTGGGTTCGTATTTTTTACCCGGAGTTTTAGTTGGGTTCGTATTTTTACCCGGACTTTTTAGTTGGGTAAGTATTTTTACCCGGAGTTTTAGTTGGGTTCGTATTTTTACCCGGAGTTATAGTTGGGTTCGTAATTTTACCCGGAGTTTTAGTTGGGTTCGTATCTTTTACCCGGACTATTTAGTTGGGTTAGTATTTTTTACCCGGAGTTTTAGTTGGGTTCGTATTTTTTACCCGGAGTTTTAGTTGGGTTCGCATTTTTTACCCGGAATTTTTAGTTGGGTTAGTATTTTTACCCGGAGTTTTACTAGGGTTCGTATTTTTACCCGGAGTTTTAGTTGGGTTCGTAATTTTACCCATAGTTTTAGTTGGGTTCGTATCTTTTACCCGGACTATTTAGTTGGGTTAGCATTTTTTACCCGGAGTTTTAGTTGGGTTCGTATTTTTTACCCGGAGTTTTAGTTGGGTTCGCATTTTTTACCCGGAATTTTTAGTTGGGTTAGTAT
>CAXIES010000390.1:0-10000 GCA_964023965.1 Melinopterus prodromus
GCGTGCGAGAGCGACGAGAGTCCGCGTGCGCGTCCCGCGCCACACGGAACGATGACTCTCCCCGCGCGCGACGTTCGACACGACGACGACGACAGGGTCATGACGAGCAGTGAGGCCGCGGCATCTTGGCGCGCGCGCCGATCGAAGGTTCCGTCTTACGTCACGGACGCGTCCGCCGTACTACTACGCAAACGTAGATACACCAACATCAACATCGGCTTTCGCCTAGGGCTTAGGATCGACTGACTCGTGTGCAACGGCTGTTCACACGAAACCCTTCTCCACGTCAGTCCTCCAGGGCCTCGCTGGAGTATTTGCTACTACCACCAAGATCTGCACCGACGGCGGCTCCAGACGGGCTCACGCCCTGTCCTTCTGCGCACACCGCCGCGACCCTCCTACTCGTCAGGGCTTCATGACGCCGGTCCGCGAGGACCGCGTCTCACATGCCGCTGACGGCCGAGTATAAGCACGACGCTTCAGCGCCATCCATTTTCAGGGCTAGTAACTTCGGCAGGTGAGTTGTTACACACTCCTTGGCGGATTCCGACTTCCATGGCCACCGTCCTGCTGTCTTAAGTTACCAACGCCTTTCATGGTATCCCATAAGCGTCGATTTGGGCGCTTTAACTCGGCGTTTGGTTCATCCCACAGCGCCAGTTCTGCTTACCAAAAGTGGCCCACTTGGCACTCTGATCCGATATCTCGCGGCTTCACAGTTTAAGCAAGCCGGAGATCTCACCCATTTAAAGTTTGAGAATAGGTTGAGGTCGTTTCGACCCCAATGCCTCTAATCATTCGCTTTACCGAATGAGACTCGCACGCGGCGAGCGCCAGCTATCCTGAGGGAAACTTCGGAGGGAACCAGCTACTAGATGGTTCGATTAGTCTTTCGCCCCTATACCCAGTTCCGACGATCGATTTGCACGTCAGAATCGCTACGGACCTCCATCAGGGTTTCCCCTGACTTCGTCCTGACCAGGCATAGTTCACCATCTTTCGGGTCCCAGCGTGTACGCTCTGGGTGCGCCTCTTCTCGCGATGAGAACGAGACGCCCCGGGAGTGCGGGGCCGGTCCGTGAGCCGGCCCATCCTCCCTCGGTTCGCGCGAGGCGAACCTTCACTTTCATTGCGCCTTTAGGTTTAGTTTAGTCCCAATGACTCGCGCACATGCTAGACTCCTTGGTCCGTGTTTCAAGACGGGTCCTGAAAGTACCCAAAGCTATAGCGCCGTGGACTGGCGTGTGCAGGGTCTGTCCGAGGACAACGCCGCCAACAGCCGGGCGGGCCCGGATCCGGCGCTAGGTCCGGATGCCAGGTTTGCCGTCCGCGCTTGCGACGTGCCGGACGCGAACAAGTCGCGGCCCCGCGCCATAGTTTTACCGTCGGTCGGGCCGGCCGGGACACCGCGGGTCCGAACGCACCGAGGTGCGCGCGGGCTCCACCGCGGGCCTTAGGCCGACGCCCAACGGGTCACGACGTCCTACAGGAGGAGAAGTGCACGCGTTCGGAGTCCGACGGCCACGGGCGGCGCGCGCGGCGCGAACGCCACGCGTCGCAACGCCCGTTGCTCGCGAACTTTCCGAGAGACGCGTCTGAATCTCCCCTTTCGACCTTTCGGGTTTCTCAGGTTTACCCCTGAACGGTTTCACGTACTCTTGAACTCTCTCTTCAAAGTTCTTTTCAACTTTCCCTCACGGTACTTGTTCGCTATCGGTCTCGTGGTAATATTTAGCCTTAGATGGAGTTTACCACCCACTTAGGGCTGCACTCTCAAGCAACCCGACTCTGAGGAGAGACCCTCCCGCGGCATGCGGCGGCCAGCTACGGGCCTGGCACCCTCTCTGGGTAAGTGGCCCCGTTCAAGAAGGACTTGGGCGCGCCGCGCTACCTCGGGATAACGGATCCTCCCTAACACCACATTTCCCGGCGTCCGTCTCCGGACGCGGGATTCGGTGCTGGGCTCTTCCCTGTTCGCTCGCCGCTACTAAGGGAATCCTAGTTAGTTTCTTTTCCTCCGCTTAGTAATATGCTTAAATTCAGCGGGTAGTCTCACCTGCTCTGAGGTCGCGTTCATTGGTTTCTTTCGATAGCCGACAGGCCGCGTAGGCAACGGGATCCTTCGGGCTAAACGCGCGCGATCGGACGTCGGACGAATACCTCGCGCCGCCCCGGACGAATCTCGGTGGCGGGGGGATTCACACTCGGACACGTCGACCGGCGCGTCGCCCGGGCATCGTTTACCGGTACGCGGATGGCGGTCGGCTCGAATGATTATATCGTTCGATAGTTTAAAGCGACGCGTTAGCGCGCCGCCCCGACGTCGAGCGCGATGGCGCGCTCGCGGTATCGGGGGGCGGCTCGTGCGCGAGCGCTCAGATTCTTGCCTCGGCGGCCGTCCGCTTTTCGCGCTTGACCGACGCCCCGTACGTACGGCGCGCGTTCCGCTCACACGATTGGGAGCGTGTACTGCGCGCGCGCACCACATGGGGGGGCCTTCGCGTTATCGGCGGTACGCCGACCCGGCAGTCGTGGAAATTGAAACGACCCTCAGCCAGGAGTGGTCCAGGAACAGTATCCGAGGACCGCAATGTGCGTTCGAAATGTCGATGTTCAAGTGTCCTGCAGTTCACAAGTTGACGCGCAATTAGCTGCGTTCTTCATCGACCCACGAGCCAAGTGATCCACCGTTCAGGGTAATCTTTCATACAGTTAACCAGCGACTCTCTGTCCGCGGTACTGCGTTTAATCGGTTTTACACTTACGCAAAGTTTTGCACGCTTACACGTTGCTAGAACGAGAGGTGTTTGACTTCGCAGAGCGGACGTAAAGTCCGAGACGCGTTCGTCCTGCGCGGCTCCCGTACTCAGATCGCTCCCCCCTTTCGAGGGGCGCGCGGTACGCGGGGACGAACGTTCCGTTAGTCAGGCGAATATCCTTCGACCACCTTCGGGCGGTGCGAGCACCTTTGCGCGCAGTCTTCGTCTTTATTAATCTGCGACGCGGACCGACGTCGGTCGTACACGACATGACCGACCGGACCATCCGCCGCGCTCCGCCGGCGTGCCACTGCACCTCCGACAAGGGAGGCCGGGGCCGGATTCGGGGCGCTGGGGTCCGGCGGCCGCTATACGACCGCGACGACGGCGCGACGCACTCGTCTTTATCAATCTACGCTGCGGGCCGACGTCGGTCGTACACGACATGACCGACCGGACCGTCCGCCGCGCTCCGCCGGCGTGCCACTGAACCTCCGACAAGGGAGGCCGGGGCCGGATTCGGGGCGCTGGGGTCCGGCGGCCGCTATACGACCGCGACGACGGCGCGACGCACTCGTCTTCATTAATTTACGCTGCGGACCGACGTCGGTCGTACACGACATGACCGACCGGACCGTCCGCCGCGCTCCGCCGGCGTTCCTCTGCACCTCCGACAAGGGAGGCCGGGGCCGGTTTCGGGGCGCTGGGGTCCGGCGGCCGCTATACGACCGCGACGACGGCGCGACGCACGACGACAAGACTGGGACGCGCGCATTAGCTCGCTGTGCCCTGACCGTCGGGGCCGGCGGGAGCGTCGCATTCACCCGTGGTTGTGACACTTAAAAACTCAAACTCCGAGGCGCGGAGCGCCGAGCCGGCTGCGCGGTGGCTGCCGGCGGCGCTTTTACGTACGCAGTATCTCTCGGCCTGAGCGGCACGGGGGGCGCTCTCGTCATCGGACCTCTCGACTAGGTACCTGACTTCCGGCGTGCCGACCCTCGCGGGTCGGCCGACGCCTCGGACTTCGTTAGTCCTTAACAGTTCGAATCAGTTCGACCGGCGCTCGTACGGCCGACGCGACCGCCGTCGTAGACGTGGTCGGCCGAGGGCGCCATTAATATTCATTCATTATTAATATCGATCCGTGCATCGTATTAATTAATTGTACGTAATGTTTTATAAACATTCGTTAATGATCCTTCCGCAGGTTCACCTACGGAAACCTTGTTACGACTTTTACTTCCTCTAAATGATCAAGTTTGGTCATCTTCCCAGCATCATCGGCGACGTCGAAACGCCACCGCGCACCGGTCCGAAGACCTCACTAAATCATTCAATCGGTAGTAGCGACGGGCGGTGTGTACAAAGGGCAGGGACGTAATCAACGCGAGCTTATGACTCGCGCTTACTGGGAATTCCTCGTTCATGGGGAACAATTGCAAGCCCCAATCCCTAGCACGAAGGAGGTTCAGCGGGTTACCCGGGCCGTTCGGCCAGGGAAGACACGCTGATTCCTTCAGTGTAGCGCGCGTGCGGCCCAGAACATCTAAGGGCATTACAGACCTGTTATTGCTCAATCTCGTGCGGCTAGAAGCCGCCTGTCCCTCTAAGAAGAATTAATTGTACGCCGACAGTAAAAATCGCGCACGACCGCGACGCGAGCGCCGGGTCGGCGGACCTTTGAGATGTCGAAAATACGCCTAGTTAGCAGGCTAGAGTCTCGTTCGTTATCGGAATTAACCAGACAAATCGCTCCACCAACTAAGAACGGCCATGCACCACCACCCACCGAATCAAGAAAGAGCTCTCAATCTGTCAATCCTTCCGGTGTCCGGGCCTGGTGAGGTTTCCCGTGTTGAGTCAAATTAAGCCGCAGGCTCCACTCCTGGTGGTGCCCTTCCGTCAATTCCTTTAAGTTTCAGCTTTGCAACCATACTTCCCCCGGAACCCAAAAGCTTTGGTTTCCCGGAAGCTGCCCGCCGAGTCATCGGAGGAACGTCGGCGGATCGCTAGCTGGCATCGTTTATGGTTAGAACTAGGGCGGTATCTGATCGCCTTCGAACCTCTAACTTTCGTTCTTGATCAATGAAAGCGTTTTTGGCAAATGCTTTCGCTTCTGTCCGTCTTGCGACGATCCAAGAATTTCACCTCTAACGTCGCAATACGAATGCCCCCATCCGTTCCTATTAATCATTACCTCGGGGTTCCGAAAACCAACAAAATAGAACCGAGGTCCTATTCCATTATTCCATGCACACAGTATTCAGGCGAAATTTTAGCCTGCTTTAAGCACTCTAATTTGTTCAAAGTAAACGTGCCGGCCCACCTCGACACTCAATGAAGAGCACCGCGGTGGGATTGAGATTGGGCCGCCCCGAGAGGCTAAGCCCACCGGCAGGACGTCCCGCGGACACGCCAGTTAACACCGCGAGCGATGAACCGGCGGCGCGGGACACAAATTCGACTACGAGCTTTTTAACCGCAACAACTTTAATATACGCTATTGGAGCTGGAATTACCGCGGCTGCTGGCACCAGACTTGCCCTCCAATTGATCCTCGTTAAAGGGTTTAGAGTGTACTCATTCCGATTACGGGGCCTCGGATGAGTCCCGTATCGTTATTTTTCGTCACTACCTCCCCGTGCCGGGAGTGGGTAATTTGCGCGCCTGCTGCCTTCCTTGGATGTGGTAGCCGTTTCTCAGGCTCCCTCTCCGGAATCGAACCCTGATTCCCCGTTACCCGTTACAACCATGGTAGGCGCAGAACCTACCATCGACAGTTGATAAGGCAGACATTTGAAAGATGCGTCGCCGGTGCGAGACCGTGCGATCAGCAAAAAGTTATTCAGAGTCACCAAGGTGTACGACGACGGGCGAACCCGACGCCGATTGGTTTTGATCTAATAAAAGCGCTCCTTCCGTCTCCGGTCGGAGCTCTGTTTGCATGTATTAGCTCTAGAATTACCACAGTTATCCAAGTAAATGTGGGTACGATCTAAGGAACCATAACTGATTTAATGAGCCTTTCGCGGTTTCACCTTAATTTGGCTTGTACTGAGACATGCATGGCTTAATCTTTGAGACAAGCATATGACTACTGGCAGGATCAACCAGGGAGCTGTCACCCGTCCGCGGCCACGTTCGGAAGACGCGCACCGATGGTAACGCGCCGACCTGGCGTAACGCAGATCGAGAGAACAGTCGCACCTCCGGCGAGCCGAGGGCGGAGCAGAATCGTCACGCCGCTGCGAGAGCGGCGGCGGTCTGTCTTCTCGCCCGGCCCGGAAGTATACTACTACATATTACAATATATAGCAAAAACTGACCGTGTCGAAATCAGTCGGCAGCGACGAGCGCGCGCCGACCACACATTTCACGCACAGTGGAGCAGGATGCGCCGACGTCGAAATAGGACGACGTTTACTTGACGACATGACCGCCCGCAGCAGTTCTAAAGAGAATAATTTATAACGCGGAATCTCGTCCGCGAACGGCTTCAACATTCCCAGAAACACCCTTCGCTAGATTGAAAGCGACATGGTACGCGGTCTGAGCGCGCGTTTCGGAAAACTGTCGTGCCGCGCTCTCACGCTCGGTACGAGGCGAGTCGTTGCATATTTGTGGACGACGTCCAGAGGACGCCTCCGAGATTTAAGTGCGCCCGCATAAGGTGTACAACGCTAACTGCGAAAGTCAGCGTCGTCCGCGGGCATGCTGTGGCAATCGCTAATGTTACGGTTACGAGCGCTTGGCGGCGATATGTGGGAACGCAACCTTTCGGTTAAACCGCACAGCGTCAATTAAAACTCTCGTCTCTAATGGCGAACGCCGGTTCTTCGCGAACGAAGCTTACCGAGGCGCTCTCTAGCCACCAGCAGATCAAAGTCAACAACGCGTGCGGCCCGGCAGGGAGCATCTTTATCGTTTACTAATACCAAGACTGTCGACTCGTCGCAACTAAACGGGATCGAGCGGAACCGGACGGCGTTAGCCGTCGCGGACTCACCTCTCCCTATATAAGCGCAACGGACCGAGTACGGGTTGCGAAACGCTAGTACGGGTCGCTCCCGGCTCGCTCGAACGGATACCGCCGACGCTCGCGCGGACTTATCGCACTTTTCGCCTTGGTCCCCGTCCGGGTCGAGTTCGAAATTTTGGAAATATTTTTTTTTTTGAAAATTTTTTTTTTTTTTGGAAATTTTTTTTTTCTTTCAAATGTTCTCTCCGGCGCTCTCTGCTAAATTTTTGGATTTTTTTTTTTGAAAATTTTTTTTTCTTTCAAAAGTTCCGTCCAGCGCTCCCTGCTGAAATTTTTGGATTTTGGAAATTTTGTCTTTCGGGTGGCGCTGGATGTCGATCGAGCGCGCCGCCGTAGTCCAGCCGACCGCCCGCGCGCCGTCGCCGGCCGGGTAGCGCTCGGTACATTTCGCCCCGCTCGACGACGGGAGACTCGCGCTGTCGATCGAGCGCGCCGCCGGAGTCCAGCCGACCGCCCGCGCGCCGTCGCCGGCCGGGTAGCGCTCGGTACATTTCGCCCCGCTCGACGACGGGAGACTCGCGCTGTCGATCGAGCGCGCCGCCGGAGTCCAGCCGACCGCCCGCGCGCCGTCGCCGGCCGGGTAGCGCTCGGTAGATTTCGCCCCGCTCGACGACGGGAGACCCGCGCTGTCGATCGAGCGCGCCGCCGGAGTCCAGCCGACAGCCCGCGCGCCGTCGCCGGCCGGGTAGCGCTCGGTACATTTCGCCCCGCTCGACGACGGGAGACCCGCGCTGTCGATCGAGCGCGCCGCCGGAGTCCAGCCGACCGCGCTCGCGCCGTCAACGGCCCCATAAAAGATTTTCTTGAAATTTTCTTTTTCGCCTATAAGTCCCGGCCAGCGCTCTCTGCAAAATTTTAGAAATTTTTTTTTTTGAAAAATTTTTTTTTTGAAAATTTTTTTTTTCTTTCAAAAGTTCCGTCCAGCGCTCTCTGCTGAAATTTTTGGATTTTGGAAATTTTGTCTTTCGGGTGGCGCTGGATGTCGATCGAGCGCGCCGCCGTAGTCCAGCCGACCGCCCGCGCGCCGTCGCCGGCCGGGTAGCGCTCGGTACATTTCGCCCCGCTCGACGACGGGAGACTCGCGCTGTCGATCGAGCGCGCCGCCGGAGTCCAGCCGACCGCCCGCGCGCCGTCGCCGGCCGGGTAGCGCTCGGTAGATTTCGCCCCGCTCGACGACGGGAGACCCGCGCTGTCGATCGAACGCGCCGCCGGAGTCCAGCCGACAGCCCGCGCGCCGTCGCCGGCCGGGTAGCGCTCGGTACATTTCGCCCCGCTCGACGACGGGAGACCCGCGCTGTCGATCGAGCGCGCCGCCGGAGTCCAGCCGACCGCGCTCGCGCCGTCAACGGCCCCATAAAAGATTTTCTTGAAATTTTCTTTTTCGCCTATAAGTCCCGGCCAGCGCTCTCTGCAAAATTTCAGAAATTATTTTTTTTGAAAAATTTTTTTTTTGAAAATTTTTTTTTCTTTCAAAAGTTCCGTCCAGCGCTCTCTGCTGAAATTTTTGAATTTTGGAAATTTTGTCTTTCGGGTGGCGCTGGATGTCGATCGAGCGCGCCGCCGTAGTCCAGCCGACCGCCCGCGCGCCGTCGCCGGCCGGGTAGCGCTCGGTACATTTCGCCCCGCTCGACGACGGGAGACTCGCGCTGTCGATCGAGCGCGCCGCCGGAGTCCAGCCGACAGCCCGCGCGCCGTCGCCGGCCGGGTAGCGCTCGGTAGATTTCGCCCCGCTCGACGACGGGAGACCCGCGCTGTCGATCGAGCGCGCCGCCGGAGTCCAGCCGACAGCCCGCGCGCCGTCGCCGGCCGGGTAGCGCTCGGTACATTTCGCCCCGCTCGACGACGGGAGACCCGCGCTGTCGATCGAGCGCGCCGCCGGAGTCCAGCCGACCGCGCTCGCGCCGTCAACGGCCCCATAAAAGATTTTCTTGAAATTTTCTTTTTCGCCTATAAGTCCCGGCCAGCGCTCTCTGCAAAATTTTAGAAATTTTTTTTTTTGAAAAATTTTTTTTTTGAAAATTTTTTTTTCTTTCAAAAGTTCCGTCCAGCGCTCTCTGCTGAAATTTTTGGATTTTGGAAATTTTGTCTTTCGGGTGGCGCTGGATGTCGATCGAGCGCGCCGCCGTAGTCCAGCCGACCGCCCGCGCGCCGTCGCCGGCCGGGTAGCGCTCGGTACATTTCGCCCCGCTCGACGACGGGAGACTCGCGCTGTCGATCGAGCGCGCCGCCGGAGTCCAGCCGACCGCCCGCGCGCCGTCGCCGGCCGGGTAGCGCTCGGTAGATTTCGCCCCGCTCGACGACGGGAGACCCGCGCTGTCGATCGAGCGCGCCGCCGGAGTCCAGCCGACAGCCCGCGCGCCGTCGCCGGCCGGGTAGCGCTCGGTACATTTCGCCCCGCTCGACGACGGGAGACCCGCGCTGTCGATCGAGCGCGCCGCCGGAGTCCAGCCGACCGCGCTCGCGCCGTCAACGGCCCCATAAAAGATTTTCTTGAAATTTTCTTTTTCGCCTATAAGTCCCGGCCAGCGCTCTCTGCAAAATTTTAGAAATTTTTTTTTTTGAAAAATTTTTTTTTTGAAAATTTTTTTTTTCTTTCAAAAGTTCCGTCCAGCGCTCTCTGCTGAAATTTTTGGATTTTGGAAATTTTGTCTTTCGGGTGGCGCTGGATGTCGATCGAGCGCGCCGCCGTAGTCCAGCCGACCGCCCGCGCGCCGTCGCCGGCCGGGTAGCGCTCGGTACATTTCGCCCCGCTCGACGACGGGAGACTCGCGCTGTCGATCGAGCGCGCCGCCGGAGTCCAGCCGACCGCCCGCGCGCCGTCGCCGGCCGGGTAGCGCTCGGTACATTTCGCCCCGCTCGACGACGGGAGACCCGCGCTGTCGATCGAGCGCGCCGCCGGAGTCCAGCCGACCGCGCTCGCGCCGTCAACGGCCCCATAAAAGATTTTCTTGAAATTTTCTTTTTCGCCTATAAGTCCCGGCCAGCGCTCTCTGCAAAATTTCAGAAATTTTTTTTTTTGAAAAATTTTTTTTTTGAAAAATTTTTTTTTCTTTCAAAAGTTCCGTCCAGCGCTCTCTGCTGAAATTTTTGAAATTTTTTGTCTTCGAGCGGGGAAATATACCGATCGCCACCCGTCCGTCGGCGCGGAGCGGGAGTAGAGAGCGCTCACCGGGCGGCCGGCCTGTTAGCGCTCTCTACTCCC
>CAXIES010000390.1:15000-32500 GCA_964023965.1 Melinopterus prodromus
CCATTACCATATTAAAGAGGACGGGTGATAACGGGTCGCCCTGCTTAACGCCGCGCCCAATTATGATCTCATCGGAACTCTGAACTCCCACTGTTATTTTCGTATGCGCCGCTCTGTATTGGCTCGATATTATTCGCTGCGTCCTTTCACCCACGTGAAATCTTCGTAGGGCACGCTTGATCGATTCGTGGGAGACAGAGTCGAAGGCTTTCCGAAGATCTAGCGCCACAAAACTGTATGGGCGGGCAGCATCTCGTCGCTCACGGAGTACAGCGTGCAGTGTGAGGTTATTTAACAACACCCCGTCCACCTCCCGAAAGCCGCGTTGGCAATGGTGCAATGGGAGTGCAGACAGTCGCCTAGCCAGAAGGCGATTGAAGAGCCGGAGGATGTGGGATGCGATTGTGATGGGTCGCCAATTATCAGCGTCTGCTGGATTGCCTCCTTTAGGTATCATCACAGTTCTATTTTCCAAGAACCTTCGCGGAACTTTGCCGCGCAGCGCCATCAAATTGAAAATCAGAGCCAGTCTGTGTATTGGCACTCTCCTAAGCTCCTCAACCGTGGTTCCGTCTGGTCCCGCTGATGTCGGCTTGGTCCTTGCTAATTCCTGCTGTAGCTCGTCGGGTGTTATGGGTTCGAAGTCACCTCCGGGGTCCTCGATGTTACGGTCCCGGATCGGTGCGTCGTCTCTGGGAGACTCATCGCTAAAAAGACGACCAAACTTCTCGAAGATTGCCTGCGCCGGTGGCTGTTCGGCTGGAATGTCAAGGGGCTTACCGTCAAGGACGTATTCGGCCAGTCGTCTACGGCGGTTCTTATACCATCTTTGCGCAATCTTGTAGTGATATGCCCTCGCGGCGCCCCGCCGATACAAGCCACGGCCCTGTCCCCTCTCGTTTCTGGGCAGGTTCGTAGGAGCAGCTGGCTCTCGTCTCGGAAAAACGGAGTCTACCCATCTTGCGAGTTCGCCATCGAAGATGCCATATGGATCTGCAAATCCCGGCGCCATGCTGACCGCCGTCTCGTACAGGCTCCTGTCAGCCTGGTCCCAATCGTCGTGGGCGCTGAATAACTCATCCACGAACGCGGATAGGGGATCTCCTACTTGAGCCATTCTTATGGCGGGATCATTTCTTTCCCGAGCCTGCCTAACGGGCAGCCGCTGGGGCTCATCGTCATTTCCCTCTTCGTGAGGTTGGAGAATGGATTCTTCCACTATAACGATGTCGGGTTCGCCCCCGAGCGCCACTGCCTCGTCCTCTACCTCCTCAGCGATATCCCTCGCATCTGGCTGGCCCTCGGCCTTGATGGATTCGACGAGCTGCTTATAGTCGGCCTTCCTACGCCTGCTTTTTATCGCCTCCAGGGTTCTATTGGGCAGTATATCCATAAGGTGCTTATTGACGAAATTTCCTTGGTATTGGACCTCTGCACGCGCCATCATTATTAACAGCTCATCAGTCCAGGCTTGAGGGTCGCGGATCGGCTCATTCAATTCCCTCTCCATTTCCGCGTTGTATTCGAGCGGGTGGGCCTTGCTCTGGTGGAGCCTCAGACCGGGGTAGGTGGGAAACAACCTCCCGCAGAAGCATCTATGCTCGACATTTGCGTTAGCGTTCGCGCCGCGACAATATCTTCGCCTGATGTGAGACTTCAGGGCCTCTTCTGTCACGTAACTCTTGCCGCAGACGCAGATCGGCATCGTGGTGCTGGCCGAAAAATTCTTTTTCGACGACGGGGCAAGCTGTTCCCGGAATATCTCGGGAACAATTAAAGGAAAATTCTGCTAGAAGCTTGCACCAAAAAACGTGCTAGGATCACGTATTGCTGTCTGATTTTTGGGTCGGCGACGTCTAGCCCACCTAAAACTTTAGGTAGTTGACCAGCGGGGACCACGTGGAGGTAGTCGCCGACTTGGCACTCAGCTATTGCCCGGACGGAAGGTACTCACTCGACCGCCCAGGAATTTGACAGGATTGTAGCGAAAGACTTGGTTCTCTTTCGCTAGCTGAGGCCACCCCCGCCAAAGAGAGTCATAGTTACTCCCGCCGTTTACCCGCGCTTGCTTGAATTTCTTCACGTTGACATTCAGAGCACTGGGCAGAAATCACATTGCGTCAACACCCGCAGGGGCCATCGCAATGCTTTGTTTTAATTAGACAGTCGGATTCCCCCAGTCCGTGCCAGTTCTGAGCTGATCGTTGAATGGCGGCCGAAGAGGACACCGGCCAGGAGCGAACCCCCGACCGGGCCTCGCAGCAAGGAAGTTCCGCGGGAGGCCAAGGCACGGGACCGAGCTCGGATCCGGTCGCCGAAACGACTTTTACCTCGCCCAGGCCCGGCACGTCAGCCGATACCCGCTTCCCGACCAAGCCCGACGCGCCCCGATCCTCAGAGCCAATCCTTATCCCGAAGTTACGGATCCAATTTGCCGACTTCCCTTACCTACATTATTCTATCGACTAGAGGCTGTTCACCTTGGAGACCTGCTGCGGATATGGGTACGAACCGGCGCGACACCTACCGTGGCCCTCTCCTGGATTTTCAAGGTCCGAGGGGAAGATCCGGACACCGCCGCAACTGCGGTGCTCTTCGCGCTCCAAACCATATCTCCCTGCTAGAGGATTCCATGGAACTCGAGCGCTTATGCAGAAAAGAAAACTCTTCCCGGATCTCCCGACGGCGTCTCCAGGTCATTTTGGGTTGCCCCGACGAACACTCTTTCGAGGGCCCGACTTAATTACGGTTCCGCTGCCGGGTTCCGGAATAGGAACCGGATTCCCTTTCGCCCGACGGGTGTGTGCCTCTTTATGCACGTACGGCGCCGGCATACTCGCGGCTGGAACCGCTAAGATCGGCGCGCGCGGCCAATAATGCCGCGGCCTCACTGCTCGTCATGACCGCTGCGCGTCGCGTGTCGACGTCGCGCGCGGGGAATCATCGTTCGCGTGATGGCGCGGTCGCGCTCGCGCTCCCGTCGCTCTGTGCGCGCGCGTCCGGCGGCGGATGATACCGGCGGACCGAGGAACCGAGCCGCTTGAAGCGGCGGTTCCGGTCCTCCTCCATCCTAACCTCCGGTGCGTGCGAGAGCGATCGAGAGTCCGCGTGCGCGTCTCCTGCGCCCAGGAACGAGACTCGACCCCCGCTGCGACGGTTCGACGACGACGACGACGACAGGGACGACGAAGGAGCCGCAGCTGGCGCGCGCGCTCGATCGAAGGTTCCGTCTTACGTCACGGACGCGTCCGCCGTACTACTACGCAAACGTAGATACACCAACATCAACATCGGCTTTCGCCTAGGGCTTAGGATCGACTGACTCGTGTGCAACGGCTGTTCACACGAAACCCTTCTCCACGTCAGTCCTCCAGGGCCTCGCTGGAGTATTTGCTACTACCACCAAGATCTGCACCGACGGCGGCTCCAGACGGGCTCACGCCCTGTCCTTCTGCGCACACCGCCGCGACCCTCCTACTCGTCAGGGCTTCATGACGCCGGTCCGCGAGGACCGCGTCTCACATGCCGCTGACGGCCGAGTATAAGCACGACGCTTCAGCGCCATCCATTTTCAGGGCTAGTAACTTCGGCAGGTGAGTTGTTACACACTCCTTGGCGGATTCCGACTTCCATGGCCACCGTCCTGCTGTCTTAAGTTACCAACGCCTTTCATGGTATCCCATAAGCGTCGATTTGGGCGCTTTAACTCGGCGTTTGGTTCATCCCACAGCGCCAGTTCTGCTTACCAAAAGTGGCCCACTTGGCACTCTGATCCGATATCTCGCGGCTTCACAGTTTAAGCAAGCCGGAGATCTCACCCATTTAAAGTTTGAGAATAGGTTGAGGTCGTTTCGACCCCAATGCCTCTAATCATTCGCTTTACCGAATGAGACTCGCACGCGGCGAGCGCCAGCTATCCTGAGGGAAACTTCGGAGGGAACCAGCTACTAGATGGTTCGATTAGTCTTTCGCCCCTATACCCAGTTCCGACGATCGATTTGCACGTCAGAATCGCTACGGACCTCCATCAGGGTTTCCCCTGACTTCGTCCTGACCAGGCATAGTTCACCATCTTTCGGGTCCCAGCGTGTACGCTCTGGGTGCGCCTCTTCTCGCGATGAGTGCGGGGCCGGTCCGTGAGCCGGCCCATCCTCCCTCGGTTCGCGCGAGGCGAACCTTCACTTTCATTGCGCCTTTAGGTTTAGTTTAGTCCCAATGACTCGCGCACATGCTAGACTCCTTGGTCCGTGTTTCAAGACGGGTCCTGAAAGTACCCAAAGCTATAGCGCCGTGGACTGGCGTGTGCAGGGTCTGTCCGAGGACAACGCCGCCAACAGCCGGGCGGGCCCGGATCCGGCGCTAGGTCCGGATGCCAGGTTTGCCGTCCGCGCTTGCGACGTGCCGGACGCGAACAAGTCGCGGCCCCGCGCCATAGTTTTACCGTCGGTCGGGCCGGCCGGGACACCGCGGGTCCGAACGCACCGAGGTGCGCGCGGGCTCCACCGCGGGCCTTAGGCCGACGCCCAACGGGTCACGACGTCCTACAGGAGGAGAAGTGCACGCGTTCGGAGTCCGACGGCCACGGGCGGCGCGCGCGGCGCGAACGCCACGCGTCGCAACGCCCGTTGCTCGCGAACTTTCCGAGAGACGCGTCTGAATCTCCCCTTTCGACCTTTCGGGTTTCTCAGGTTTACCCCTGAACGGTTTCACGTACTCTTGAACTCTCTCTTCAAAGTTCTTTTCAACTTTCCCTCACGGTACTTGTTCGCTATCGGTCTCGTGGTAATATTTAGCCTTAGATGGAGTTTACCACCCACTTAGGGCTGCACTCTCAAGCAACCCGACTCTGAGGAGAGACCCTCCCGCGGCATGCGGCGGCCAGCTACGGGCCTGGCACCCTCTCTGGGTAAGTGGCCCCGTTCAAGAAGGACTTGGGCGCGCCGCGCTACCTCGGGATAACGGATCCTCCCTAACACCACATTTCCCGGCGTCCGTCTCCGGACGCGGGATTCGGTGCTGGGCTCTTCCCTGTTCGCTCGCCGCTACTAAGGGAATCCTAGTTAGTTTCTTTTCCTCCGCTTAGTAATATGCTTAAATTCAGCGGGTAGTCTCACCTGCTCTGAGGTCGCGTTCATTGGTTTCTTTCGATAGCCGACAGGCCGCGTAGGCAACGGGATCCTTCGGGCTAAACGCGCGCGATCGGACGTCGGACGAATACCTCGCGCCGCCCCGGACGAATCTCGGTGGCGGGGGGATTCACACTCGGACACGTCGACCGGCGCGTCGCCCGGGCATCGTTTACCGGTACGCGGATGGCGGTCGGCTCGAATGATTATATCGTTCGATAGTTTAAAGCGACGCGTTAGCGCGCCGCCCCGACGTCGAGCGCGATGGCGCGCTCGCGGTATCGGGGGGCGGCTCGTGCGCGAGCGCTCAGATTCTTGCCTCGGCGGCCGTCCGCTTTTCGCGCTTGACCGACGCCCCGTACGTACGGCGCGCGTTCCGCTCACACGATTGGGAGCGTGTACTGCGCGCGCGCACCACAATGGGGGGCCTTCGCGTTATCGGCGGTACGCCGACCCGGCAGTCGTGGAAATTGAAACGACCCTCAGCCAGGAGTGGTCCAGGAACAGTATCCGAGGACCGCAATGTGCGTTCGAAATGTCGATGTTCAAGTGTCCTGCAGTTCACAAGTTGACGCGCAATTAGCTGCGTTCTTCATCGACCCACGAGCCAAGTGATCCACCGTTCAGGGTAATCTTTCATACAGTTAACCAGCGACTCTCTGTCCGCGGTACTGCGTTTAATCGGTTTTACACTTACGCAAAGTTTTGCACGCTTACACGTTGCTAGAACGAGAGGTGTTTGACTTCGCAGAGCGGACGTAAAGTCCGAGACGCGTTCGTCCTGCGCGGCTCCCGTACTCAGATCGCTCCCCCCTTTCGAGGGGCGCGCGGTACGCGGGGACGAACGTTCCGTTAGTCAGGCGAATATCCTTCGACCACCTTCGGGCGGTGCGAGCACCTTTGCGCGCAGTCTTCGTCTTTATTAATCTGCGACGCGGACCGACGTCGGTCGTACACGACATGACCGACCGGACCATCCGCCGCGCTCCGCCGGCGTGCCACTGCACCTCCGACAAGGGAGGCCGGGGCCGGATTCGGGGCGCTGGGGTCCGGCGGCCGCTATACGACCGCGACGACGGCGCGACGCACTCGTCTTTATCAATCTACGCTGCGGGCCGACGTCGGTCGTACACGACATGACCGACCGGACCGTCCGCCGCGCTCCGCCGGCGTGCCACTGAACCTCCGACAAGGGAGGCCGGGGCCGGATTCGGGGCGCTGGGGTCCGGCGGCCGCTATACGACCGCGACGACGGCGCGACGCACTCGTCTTCATTAATTTACGCTGCGGACCGACGTCGGTCGTACACGACATGACCGACCGGACCGTCCGCCGCGCTCCGCCGGCGTTCCTCTGCACCTCCGACAAGGGAGGCCGGGGCCGGTTTCGGGGCGCTGGGGTCCGGCGGCCGCTATACGACCGCGACGACGGCGCGACGCACGACGACAAGACTGGGACGCGCGCATTAGCTCGCTGTGCCCTGACCGTCGGGGCCGGCGGGAGCGTCGCATTCACCCGTGGTTGTGACACTTAAAAACTCAAACTCCGAGGCGCGGAGCGCCGAGCCGGCTGCGCGGTGGCTGCCGGCGGCGCTTTTACGTACGCAGTATCTCTCGGCCTGAGCGGCACGGGGGGCGCTCTCGTCATCGGACCTCTCGACTAGGTACCTGACTTCCGGCGTGCCGACCCTCGCGGGTCGGCCGACGCCTCGGACTTCGTTAGTCCTTAACAGTTCGAATCAGTTCGACCGGCGCTCGTACGGCCGACGCGACCGCCGTCGTAGACGTGGTCGGCCGAGGGCGCCATTAATATTCATTCATTATTAATATCGATCCGTGCATCGTATTAATTAATTGTACGTAATGTTTTATAAACATTCGTTAATGATCCTTCCGCAGGTTCACCTACGGAAACCTTGTTACGACTTTTACTTCCTCTAAATGATCAAGTTTGGTCATCTTCCCAGCATCATCGGCGACGTCGAAACGCCACCGCGCACCGGTCCGAAGACCTCACTAAATCATTCAATCGGTAGTAGCGACGGGCGGTGTGTACAAAGGGCAGGGACGTAATCAACGCGAGCTTATGACTCGCGCTTACTGGGAATTCCTCGTTCATGGGGAACAATTGCAAGCCCCAATCCCTAGCACGAAGGAGGTTCAGCGGGTTACCCGGGCCGTTCGGCCAGGGAAGACACGCTGATTCCTTCAGTGTAGCGCGCGTGCGGCCCAGAACATCTAAGGGCATTACAGACCTGTTATTGCTCAATCTCGTGCGGCTAGAAGCCGCCTGTCCCTCTAAGAAGAATTAATTGTACGCCGACAGTAAAAATCGCGCACGACCGCGACGCGAGCGCCGGGTCGGCGGACCTTTGAGATGTCGAAAATACGCCTAGTTAGCAGGCTAGAGTCTCGTTCGTTATCGGAATTAACCAGACAAATCGCTCCACCAACTAAGAACGGCCATGCACCACCACCCACCGAATCAAGAAAGAGCTCTCAATCTGTCAATCCTTCCGGTGTCCGGGCCTGGTGAGGTTTCCCGTGTTGAGTCAAATTAAGCCGCAGGCTCCACTCCTGGTGGTGCCCTTCCGTCAATTCCTTTAAGTTTCAGCTTTGCAACCATACTTCCCCCGGAACCCAAAAGCTTTGGTTTCCCGGAAGCTGCCCGCCGAGTCATCGGAGGAACGTCGGCGGATCGCTAGCTGGCATCGTTTATGGTTAGAACTAGGGCGGTATCTGATCGCCTTCGAACCTCTAACTTTCGTTCTTGATCAATGAAAGCGTTTTTGGCAAATGCTTTCGCTTCTGTCCGTCTTGCGACGATCCAAGAATTTCACCTCTAACGTCGCAATACGAATGCCCCCATCCGTTCCTATTAATCATTACCTCGGGGTTCCGAAAACCAACAAAATAGAACCGAGGTCCTATTCCATTATTCCATGCACACAGTATTCAGGCGAAATTTTAGCCTGCTTTAAGCACTCTAATTTGTTCAAAGTAAACGTGCCGGCCCACCTCTACACTCAATGAAGAGCACCGCGGTGGGATTGAGATTGGGCCGCCCCGAGAGGCTAAGCCCACCGGCAGGACGTCCCGCGGACACGCCAGTTAACACCGCGAGCGATGAACCGGCGGCGCGGGACACAAATTCGACTACGAGCTTTTTAACCGCAACAACTTTAATATACGCTATTGGAGCTGGAATTACCGCGGCTGCTGGCACCAGACTTGCCCTCCAATTGATCCTCGTTAAAGGGTTTAGAGTGTACTCATTCCGATTACGGGGCCTCGGATGAGTCCCGTATCGTTATTTTTCGTCACTACCTCCCCGTGCCGGGAGTGGGTAATTTGCGCGCCTGCTGCCTTCCTTGGATGTGGTAGCCGTTTCTCAGGTTCCCTCTCCGGAATCGAACCCTGATTCCCCGTTACCCGTTACAACCATGGTAGGCGCAGAACCTACCATCGACAGTTGATAAGGCAGACATTTGAAAGATGCGTCGCCGGTGCGAGACCGTGCGATCAGCAAAAAGTTATTCAGAGTCACCAAGGTGTACGACGACGGGCGAACCCGACGCCGATTGGTTTTGATCTAATAAAAGCGCTCCTTCCGTCTCCGGTCGGAGCTCTGTTTGCATGTATTAGCTCTAGAATTACCACAGTTATCCAAGTAAATGTGGGTACGATCTAAGGAACCATAACTGATTTAATGAGCCTTTCGCGGTTTCACCTTAATTTGGCTTGTACTGAGACATGCATGGCTTAATCTTTGAGACAAGCATATGACTACTGGCAGGATCAACCAGGGAGCTGTCACCCGTCCGCGGCCACGTTCGGAAGACGCGCACCGATGGTAACGCGCCGACCTGGCGTAACGCAGATCGAGAGAACAGTCGCACCTCCGGCGAGCCGAGGGCGGAGCAGAATCGTCACGCCGCTGCGAGAGCGGCGGCGGTCTGTCTTCTCGCCCGGCCCGGAAGTATACTACTACATATTACAATATATAGCAAAAACTGACCGTGTCGAAATCAGTCGGCAGCGACGAGCGCGCGCCGACCACACATTTCACGCACAGTGGAGCAGGATGCGCCGACGTCGAAATAGGACGACGTTTACTTGACGACATGACCGCCCGCAGCAGTTCTAAAGAGAATAATTTATAACGCGGAATCTCGTCCGCGAACGGCTTCAACATTCCCAGAAACACCCTTCGCTAGATTGAAAGCGACATGGTACGCGGTCTGAGCGCGCGTTTCGGAAAACTGTCGTGCCGCGCTCTCACGCTCGGTACGAGGCGAGTCGTTGCATATTTGTGGACGACGTCCAGAGGACGCCTCCGAGATTTAAGTGCGCCCGCATAAGGTGTACAACGCTAACTGCGAAAGTCAGCGTCGTCCGCGGGCATGCTGTGGCAATCGCTAATGTTACGGTTACGAGCGCTTGGCGGCGATATGTGGGAACGCAACGTTTCGGTTAAACCGCACAGCGTCAATTAAAACTCTCGTCTCTAATGGCGAACGCCGGTTCTTCGCGAACGAAGCTTACCGAGGCGCTCTCTAGCCACCAGCAGATCAAAGTCAACAACGCGTGCGGCCCGGCAGGGAGCATCTTTATCGTTTACTAATACCAAGACTGTCGACTCGTCGCAACTAAACGGGATCGAGCGGAACCGGACGGCGTTAGCCGTCGCGGACTCACCTCTCCCTATATAAGCGCAACGGACCGAGTACGGGTTGCGAAACGCTAGTACGGGTCGCTCCCGGCTCGCTCGAACGGATACCGCCGACGCTCGCGCGGACTTATCGCACTTTTCGCCTTGGTCCCCGTCCGGGTCGAGTTCGAAATTTTGGAAATATTTTTTTTTTTGAAAATTTTTTTTTTTTTTGGAAATTTTTTTTTTCTTTCAAATGTTCTCTCCGGCGCTCTCTGCTAAATTTTTGGATTTTTTTTTTTGAAAATTTTTTTTTCTTTCAAAAGTTCCGTCCAGCGCTCCCTGCTGAAATTTTTGGATTTTGGAAATTTTGTCTTTCGGGTGGCGCTGGATGTCGATCGAGCGCGCCGCCGTAGTCCAGCCGACCGCCCGCGCGCCGTCGCCGGCCGGGTAGCGCTCGGTACATTTCGCCCCGCTCGACGACGGGAGACTCGCGCTGTCGATCGAGCGCGCCGCCGGAGTCCAGCCGACCGCCCGCGCGCCGTCGCCGGCCGGGTAGCGCTCGGTACATTTCGCCCCGCTCGACGACGGGAGACTCGCGCTGTCGATCGAGCGCGCCGCCGGAGTCCAGCCGACCGCCCGCGCGCCGTCGCCGGCCGGGTAGCGCTCGGTAGATTTCGCCCCGCTCGACGACGGGAGACCCGCGCTGTCGATCGAGCGCGCCGCCGGAGTCCAGCCGACAGCCCGCGCGCCGTCGCCGGCCGGGTAGCGCTCGGTACATTTCGCCCCGCTCGACGACGGGAGACCCGCGCTGTCGATCGAGCGCGCCGCCGGAGTCCAGCCGACCGCGCTCGCGCCGTCAACGGCCCCATAAAAGATTTTCTTGAAATTTTCTTTTTCGCCTATAAGTCCCGGCCAGCGCTCTCTGCAAAATTTTAGAAATTTTTTTTTTTGAAAAATTTTTTTTTTGAAATTTTTTTTTTTCTTTCAAAAGTTCCGTCCAGCGCTCTCTGCTGAAATTTTTGGATTTTGGAAATTTTGTCTTTCGGGTGGCGCTGGATGTCGATCGAGCGCGCCGCCGTAGTCCAGCCGACCGCCCGCGCGCCGTCGCCGGCCGGGTAGCGCTCGGTACATTTCGCCCCGCTCGACGACGGGAGACTCGCGCTGTCGATCGAGCGCGCCGCCGGAGTCCAGCCGACCGCCCGCGCGCCGTCGCCGGCCGGGTAGCGCTCGGTAGATTTCGCCCCGCTCGACGACGGGAGACCCGCGCTGTCGATCGAACGCGCCGCCGGAGTCCAGCCGACAGCCCGCGCGCCGTCGCCGGCCGGGTAGCGCTCGGTACATTTCGCCCCGCTCGACGACGGGAGACCCGCGCTGTCGATCGAGCGCGCCGCCGGAGTCCAGCCGACCGCGCTCGCGCCGTCAACGGCCCCATAAAAGATTTTCTTGAAATTTTCTTTTTCGCCTATAAGTCCCGGCCAGCGCTCTCTGCAAAATTTCAGAATTTTTTTTTTTTGAAACATTTTTTTTTTGAAATTTTTTTTTCTTTCAAAAGTTCCGTCCAGCGCTCTCTGCTGAAATTTTTGAATTTTGGAAATTTTGTCTTTCGGGTGGCGCTGGATGTCGATCGAGCGCGCCGCCGTAGTCCAGCCGACCGCCCGCGCGCCGTCGCCGGCCGGGTAGCGCTCGGTACATTTCGCCCCGCTCGACGACGGGAGACTCGCGCTGTCGATCGAGCGCGCCGCCGGAGTCCAGCCGACCGCCCGCGCGCCGTCGCCGGCCGGGTAGCGCTCGGTAGATTTCGCCCCGCTCGACGACGGGAGACCCGCGCTGTCGATCGAGCGCGCCGCCGGAGTCCAGCCGACAGCCCGCGCGCCGTCGCCGGCCGGGTAGCGCTCGGTACATTTCGCCCCGCTCGACGACGGGAGACCCGCGCTGTCGATCGAGCGCGCCGCCGGAGTCCAGCCGACCGCGCTCGCGCCGTCAACGGCCCCATAAAAGATTTTCTTGAAATTTTCTTTTTCGCCTATAAGTCCCGGCCAGCGCTCTCTGCAAAATTTTAGAAATTTTTTTTTTTGAAAAATTTTTTTTTTGAAAATTTTTTTTTCTTTCAAAAGTTCCGTCCAGCGCTCTCTGCTGAAATTTTTGGATTTTGGAAATTTTGTCTTTCGGGTGGCGCTGGATGTCGATCGAGCGCGCCGCCGTAGTCCAGCCGACCGCCCGCGCGCCGTCGCCGGCCGGGTAGCGCTCGGTACATTTCGCCCCGCTCGACGACGGGAGACTCGCGCTGTCGATCGAGCGCGCCGCCGGAGTCCAGCCGACCGCCCGCGCGCCGTCGCCGGCCGGGTAGCGCTCGGTAGATTTCGCCCCGCTCGACGACGGGAGACCCGCGCTGTCGATCGAGCGCGCCGCCGGAGTCCAGCCGACAGCCCGCGCGCCGTCGCCGGCCGGGTAGCGCTCGGTACATTTCGCCCCGCTCGACGACGGGAGACCCGCGCTGTCGATCGAGCGCGCCGCCGGAGTCCAGCCGACCGCGCTCGCGCCGTCAACGGCCCCATAAAAGATTTTCTTGAAATTTTCTTTTTCGCCTATAAGTCCCGGCCAGCGCTCTCTGCAAAATTTTAGAAATTTTTTTTTTTGAAAAATTTTTTTTTTGAAAATTTTTTTTTTCTTTCAAAAGTTCCGTCCAGCGCTCTCTGCTGAAATTTTTGGATTTTGGAAATTTTGTCTTTCGGGTGGCGCTGGATGTCGATCGAGCGCGCCGCCGTAGTCCAGCCGACCGCCCGCGCGCCGTCGCCGGCCGGGTAGCGCTCGGTACATTTCGCCCCGCTCGACGACGGGAGACTCGCGCTGTCGATCGAGCGCGCCGCCGGAGTCCAGCCGACCGCCCGCGCGCCGTCGCCGGCCGGGTAGCGCTCGGTACATTTCGCCCCGCTCGACGACGGGAGACCCGCGCTGTCGATCGAGCGCGCCGCCGGAGTCCAGCCGACCGCGCTCGCGCCGTCAACGGCCCCATAAAAGATTTTCTTGAAATTTTCTTTTTCGCCTATAAGTCCCGGCCAGCGCTCTCTGCAAAATTTCAGAAATTTTTTTTTTTGAAAAATTTTTTTTTTGAAAAATTTTTTTTTCTTTCAAAAGTTCCGTCCAGCGCTCTCTGCTGAAATTTTTGAAATTTTTTGTCTTCGAGCGGGGAAATATACCGATCGCCACCCGTCCGTCGGCGCGGAGCGGGAGTAGAGAGCGCTCACCGGGCGGCCGGCCTGTTAGCGCTCTCTACTCCCGCTCGCCGCCGACGGACGGGTGACGATCGATAAATTTGTCGACCCGACGACGGCCGCCCGGTTAGCGTTCTCTACTCCCGCTCGCCGCCGACGGACGGGTGACGATCGATAAATTTGTCGACCCGATGACGGCCGCCCGGTTAGCGTTCTCTACTCCCGCTCGCCGCCGACGGACGGGTGACGATCGATAAATTTGTCGACAGGCCGCAGGGTAGGGCGGTTTCGCTCTACTCCCTCTCGTTGATTTGTCGACAGGCCGCAGGGTCGGGCGGTTTTGCTCTACTCCCTCTCGTTGATTTGTCGACAGGCCGCAGGGTCGGGCGGTTTTGCTCTACTCCCTCTCGTTGATTTGTCGACAGGCCGCAGGGTAGGGCGGTCTCGCTCTACTCCCTCTCGTTTTCGTTATCAAAACGAGAGGGAGTAGAGCGAGTTAACACCGCCAGTTAACACCGCGAGCGATGAACCGGCGGCGCGGGACACAAATTCGACTACGAGCTTTTTAACCGCAACAACTTTAATATACGCTATTGGAGCTGGAATTACCGCGGCTGCTGGCACCAGACTTGCCCTCCAATTGATCCTCGTTAAAGGGTTTAGAGTGTACTCATTCCGATTACGGGGCCTCGGATGAGTCCCGTATCGTTATTTTTCGTCACTACCTCCCCGTGCCGGGAGTGGGTAATTTGCGCGCCTGCTGCCTTCCTTGGATGTGGTAGCCGTTTCTCAGGCTCCCTCTCCGGAATCGAACCCTGATTCCCCGTTACCCGTTACAACCATGGTAGGCGCAGAACCTACCATCGACAGTTGATAAGGCAGACATTTGAAAGATGCGTCGCCGGTGCGAGACCGTGCGATCAGCAAAAAGTTATTCAGAGTCACCAAGGTGTACGACGACGGGCGAACCCGACGCCGATTGGTTTTGATCTAATAAAAGCGCTCCTTCCGTCTCCGGTCGGAGCTCTGTTTGCATGTATTAGCTCTAGAATTACCACAGTTATCCAAGTAAATGTGGGTACGATCTAAGGAACCATAACTGATTTAATGAGCCTTTCGCGGTTTCACCTTAATTTGGCTTGTACTGAGACATGCATGGCTTAATCTTTGAGACAAGCATATGACTACTGGCAGGATCAACCAGGGAGCTGTCACCCGTCCGCGGCCACGTTCGGAAGACGCGCACCGATGGTAACGCGCCGACCTGGCGTAACGCAGATCGAGAGAACAGTCGCACCTCCGGCGAGCCGAGGGCGGAGCAGAATCGTCACGCCGCTGCGAGAGCGGCGGCGGTCTGTCTTCTCGCCCGGCCCGGAAGTATACTACTACATATTACAATATATAGCAAAAACTGACCGTGTCGAAATCAGTCGGCAGCGACGAGCGCGCGCCGACCACACATTTCACGCACAGTGGAGCAGGATGCGCCGACGTCGAAATAGGACGACGTTTACTTGACGACATGACCGCCCGCAGCAGTTCTAAAGAGAATAATTTATAACGCGGAATCTCGTCCGCGAACGGCTTCAACATTCCCAGAAACACCCTTCGCTAGATTGAAAGCGACATGGTACGCGGTCTGAGCGCGCGTTTCGGAAAACTGTCGTGCCGCGCTCTCACGCTCGGTACGAGGCGAGTCGTTGCATATTTGTGGACGACGTCCAGAGGACGCCTCCGAGATTTAAGTGCGCCCGCATAAGGTGTACAACGCTAACTGCGAAAGTCAGCGTTGTCCGCGGGCATGCTGTGGCAATCGCTAATGTTACGGTTACGAGCGCTTGGCGGCGATATGTGGGAACGCAACCTTTCGGTTAAACCGCACAGCGTCAATTAAAACTCTCGTCTCTAATGGCGAACGCCGGTTCTTCGCGAACGAAGCTTACCGAGGCGCTCTCTAGCCACCAGCAGATCAAAGTCAACAACGCGTGCGGCCCGGCAGGGAGCATCTTTATCGTTTACTAATACCAAGACTGTCGACTCGTCGCAACTAAACGGGATCGAGCGGAACCGGACGGCGTTAGCCGTCGCGGACTCACCTCTCCCTATATAAGCGCAACGGACCGAGTACGGGTTGCGAAACGCTAGTACGGGTCGCTCCCGGCTCGCTCGAACGGATACCGCCGACGCTCGCGCGGACTTATCGCACTTTTCGCCTTGGTCCCCGTCCGGGTCGAGTTCGAAATTTTGGAAATATTTTTTTTTTTGAAAATTTTTTTTTTTTTTGGAAATTTTTTTTTTCTTTCAAATGTTCTCTCCGGCGCTCTCTGCTAAATTTTTGGATTTTTTTTTTTGAAAATTTTTTTTTCTTTCAAAAGTTCCGTCCAGCGCTCCCTGCTGAAATTTTTGGATTTTGGAAATTTTGTCTTTCGGGTGGCGCTGGATGTCGATCGAGCGCGCCGCCGTAGTCCAGCCGACCGCCCGCGCGCCGTCGCCGGCCGGGTAGCGCTCGGTACATTTCGCCCCGCTCGACGACGGGAGACTCGCGCTGTCGATCGAGCGCGCCGCCGGAGTCCAGCCGACCGCCCGCGCGCCGTCGCCGGCCGGGTAGCGCTCGGTACATTTCGCCCCGCTCGACGACGGGAGACTCGCGCTGTCGATCGAGCGCGCCGCCGGAGTCCAGCCGACCGCCCGCGCGCCGTCGCCGGCCGGGTAGCGCTCGGTAGATTTCGCCCCGCTCGACGACGGGAGACCCGCGCTGTCGATCGAGCGCGCCGCCGGAGTCCAGCCGACAGCCCGCGCGCCGTCGCCGGCCGGGTAGCGCTCGGTACATTTCGCCCCGCTCGACGACGGGAGACCCGCGCTGTCGATCGAGCGCGCCGCCGGAGTCCAGCCGACCGCGCTCGCGCCGTCAACGGCCCCATAAAAGATTTTCTTGAAATTTTCTTTTTCGCCTATAAGTCCCGGCCAGCGCTCTCTGCAAAATTTTAGAAATTTTTTTTTTTGAAAAATTTTTTTTTTGAAAATTTTTTTTTTCTTTCAAAAGTTCCGTCCAGCGCTCTCTGCTGAAATTTTTGGATTTTGGAAATTTTGTCTTTCGGGTGGCGCTGGATGTCGATCGAGCGCGCCGCCGTAGTCCAGCCGACCGCCCGCGCGCCGTCGCCGGCCGGGTAGCGCTCGGTACATTTCGCCCCGCTCGACGACGGGAGACTCGCGCTGTCGATCGAGCGCGCCGCCGGAGTCCAGCCGACCGCCCGCGCGCCGTCGCCGGCCGGGTAGCGCTCGGTAGATTTCGCCCCGCTCGACGACGGGAGACCCGCGCTGTCGATCGAACGCGCCGCCGGAGTCCAGCCGACAGCCCGCGCGCCGTCGCCGGCCGGGTAGCGCTCGGTACATTTCGCCCCGCTCGACGACGGGAGACCCGCGCTGTCGATCGAGCGCGCCGCCGGAGTCCAGCCGACCGCGCTCGCGCCGTCAACGGCCCCATAAAAGATTTTCTTGAAATTTTCTTTTTCGCCTATAAGTCCCGGCCAGCGCTCTCTGCAAAATTTCAGAATTTTTTTTTTTTGAAAAATTTTTTTTTTGAAAATTTTTTTTTCTTTCAAAAGTTCCGTCCAGCGCTCTCTGCTGAAATTTTTGAATTTTGGAAATTTTGTCTTTCGGGTGGCGCTGGATGTCGATCGAGCGCGCCGCCGTAGTCCAGCCGACCGCCCGCGCGCCGTCGCCGGCCGGGTAGCGCTCGGTACATTTCGCCCCGCTCGACGACGGGAGACTCGCGCTGTCGATCGAGCGCGCCGCCGGAGTCCAGCCGACCGCCCGCGCGCCGTCGCCGGCCGGGTAGCGCTCGGTAGATTTCGCCCCGCTCGACGACGGGAGACCCGCGCTGTCGATCGAGCGCGCCGCCGGAGTCCAGCCGACAGCCCGCGCGCCGTCGCCGTCCGGGTAGCGCTCGGTACATTTCGCCCCGCTCGACGACGGGAGACCCGCGCTGTCGATCGAGCGCGCCGCCGGAGTCCAGCCGACCGCGCTCGCGCCGTCAACGGCCCCATAAAAGATTTTCTTGAAATTTTCTTTTTCGCCTATAAGTCCCGGCCAGCGCTCTCTGCAAAATTTTAGAAATTTTTTTTTTTGAAAAATTTTTTTTTTGAAAATTTTTTTTTCTTTCAAAAGTTCCGTCCAGCGCTCTCTGCTGAAATTTTTGGATTTTGGAAATTTTGTCTTTCGGGTGGCGCTGGATGTCGATCGAGCGCGCCGCCGTAGTCCAGCCGACCGCCCGCGCGCCGTCGCCGGCCGGGTAGCGCTCGGTACATTTCGCCCCGCTCGACGACGGGAGACTCGCGCTGTCGATCGAGCGCGCCGCCGGAGTCCAGCCGACCGCCCGCGCGCCGTCGCCGGCCGGGTAGCGCTCGGTAGATTTCGCCCCGCTCGACGACGGGAGACCCGCGCTGTCGATCGAGCGCGCCGCCGGAGTCCAGCCGACAGCCCGCGCGCCGTCGCCGGCCGGGTAGCGCT